>JAVGWX010000010.1:39286586-39336586 GCA_036924085.1 Ariolimax columbianus
CTGGCTATGTGAGACTGTGCCTTCCGCAGCGTATGTTTTAACTAACTATATCCACTTCTAAACTATGCGGAAGATGTTTTTATCCTGGCTCGTAATAATATGTATTTTGTTTAATTTTGTCAACCTTCCAAATATTTCAGCTGAAGTAACAAAATTAATATCAGTTGTCTACTGCGAAGATATTTAAAACGGACAGAGCTATAGGCATTTATAGGTATGCCATGTTAATTTGTTTAATGTGATGACCAAACTATATGTAGCTTATCGTAACACTCTAACCAACTGTTGCCTCGCGTTAGCGTGCGTTGTTAGCTCCAGTCAGTTCATGTAGGGTAGGATTTATATTTATCACGATCGTGTTAAACTAAAACCACGCTCATCGCTGTATGCAGGTATGGACAAAGGTTACGTGGACTCACTTAAAAGGACCAGCGAACCACCTGCTCTCTGGTGATGGTACTGTCTAGACAGGTGAAGCTCTCTGGTGATGGCACTGTCTAGACAGGTGAAGCTCTCTGGTGACGGCACTGTCTAGACAGGTAAAGTTCTCTGGTGATGGCACTGTCTAGACAGGTGAAGCTCTCTGGTGATGGTACTGTCTAGACAGGTGAAGCTCTCTGGTGATGGCACTGTCTAGACAGGTGAAGCTCTCTGGTGATGGCACTGTCTAGACAGGTAAAGTTCTCTGGTGATGGCACTGTCTAGACAGGTGAAGCTCTCTGGTGATGGTACTGTCTAGACAGGTGAAGCTCTCTGGTGATGGTACTGTCTAGACAGGTGAAGCTCTCTGGTGATGGTACTGTCTAGACAGGTGAAGCTCTCTGGTGATGGTACTGTCTGGACAGGGAAAAGCTCTCTGGTGATGGTACTGTCTAGACAGGTGAAGCTCTCTGGTGATGGTACTGTCTAGACAGGTGAAGCTCTCTGGTGATGGTACTGTCTAGACAGATGAAGCACTCTGGTGATGGTACTGTCTAGACAGGTAAAGCTCTCTGGTGATGGTACTGTCTGGACAGGGAAAAGCTCTCTGGTGATGGTACTGTCTAGGCAGGTGAAGCTCTCTGGCGATGGTACTGTCTGGACAGGTGAAGCTTTTTGGTGATAGTACTGTCTAGACAGGTGAAGTTCTCTGGTGAGGGTACTGTCTAGGAAAGCTGGAGCCACTTGAGTGGTACTCGTATACAAAGGAAAAATACCTCTGTAACGTCCCAAGCATGTCGTAAAACGTGACTAACTAGGATTGTGCACGTGACTGGCAACTACATCATATAAAATCATTGCTTTTAAATGGTCACTACATATATTCGAATGCAGGCTTCCTGTGAAGGGGGGGGGGGGGGAAGGGGGCAGCTGTCGTGTTAGCCCTATTCTTCACTTGGAGCGTGTAGGCGAATCAATAAAATAATGTAGGCCCTCGCAATGAACAGGAAACAGCCAATCCAAATGCTTCAGTGGCTTTTCATAGACATTCCAACTGATTAAAGACTTAACCTATGAACCTGGACTCTGTCAGTGTGTCCTGTACTATTGTGAGGCACACCAGTTAACGCTGGTTTGGATTACCTCTCGCCGTGTACGCATTCAGACGTCAATTTGAATATATCTAAATTAAGCAGTGGTCAGTTCGGGGTTGTTTGCGAAGAGCGTGTTCAGGAGTTATACTTGTGATGGACGTTTGTACATTTTCTGTACCCGTAAGTTTATAACAATTTTCATGTATCATTTTGCTAACACCGAGAAACACATTCATCTGTATTTCCTATCGTTTTATTGTAATGGATGGCCAACTGTGTAATATTTTTGTTCGAAAACAGCTCTGGAGTTTTCATAATTTATTGTTTTACGTTTTCTTTACGGATAGTTGTTAATTAATTTATTTGTTAGTTTTGTTAATGTTGATATTCTTTGGGGGGAAAAAAAAGTTTTACAAATACGACAATGTATATAATATATTAGTGGATTTCTGTTTGAATATGTGTGTGGTAGAGACAAAACAAGGCTACTGCCACACTGAGAGCGTGTTGTAAGAGACGACTAACAGTCCTTAGTAACATCTCTAGGTACAAGACTATCCAACTTATGGTTTTAGAAACCTAGCTATTCACAACTGGCCAACAGCCTGCGAGTGCTGTTTTATGTGTTTGAAAGAAAGTTCTAGAAACAATATCTTGAAGATAATGATCAGGAACTATTCGATTTTGAGACGCAGATATCGCAGCCTAAATAAAAACTGCGACACAATCTCAAAAACGTCTTTCTTAGGACAAACGCCGAAGAAAAAGAAGAAGAATATATTTGAGACACTAGAATATGGGGGGGTATCGAGGTCAGGGCTGGAGGTCCCGCTCGTTGAAGGAAACTGAAACGTCTGATATAGTCTCTCCTTTCCAGGTGTAGAGATCCCCGCTGGATTCACTGTTCGGCATACCGTTCGAGAGTTTCCATGCCGATGGCCTCTCCTACATATTTCTTATAGAGCGGGCTGTGGTTCGCGCCGAGTACCCGGCGGTATAACTGGCAGGCAGATTGGGCTCATTAGCCTTGGTTGGCAGTCAATCTAAGAGAAGGTAAACTGACTCTAAACCCGGGTAGACGAAGCTCGTTAGTCTGTTCAGGCAGTTTGCCTAGGAGAGGAGGGGGGATCAAGACGCTGAGCAGCGCATGACCTGCAGAGGTCAGCGACACATAGCTGATTGCTAGCATCAGGGCCAGTGAATCAGAGCTGCCAAGACCCTTCGATATCTCCTAGCGATGATTTTGGATAACAGGCTGCAACAGAGCAGACTGGCTAAGGAGAAGGGATCGAAGAGGGAATGCTAACCTGGTACTCAAAAAATGCTTGCTGAAGTCGGATGTGTAGGACCGAAAAGTACAAATATCGCAGTCAAGCTGTAAACTACGACATAACTCATTCCGTTCTCTGGACTATATTCTGCTACTTAGGCCCATGTGAGGGTTTGGTAGCGGGAGATTGAGAACGAACGAAGCCAAGCCAGGAGAGGAGAAACTGATTTTAAACCTACGTCCCAGAGAGTGCTGGCTAGTCTATTGAAGATGAGAGTATCATCGGATGACTCGAGTAACTAGTATATGTGGGCAAAGACCCCACTGCCTTGTAGAAACCTCGATACAGTGTAGGACTTCGGGAGTAAACCAAGACAGAAAATCCGGAGTGGTAGGACCTAAGGCGGATGGTTTCAAAATTGCGAACTCATTCCGGCAGCTCTTGCAGCTGAACTGGTGCCAAATTGTCATGCTTTGCATTCCTTTGCATTACGCCAGCGAGGCCGAGAGGGGGATCCAGCAGTTTGGGCAGCCCAGGGTCTCCATTTTCAGCGCCCAGGCTTGCGCCCTAAAAGGCTACTCATAGGGTGCCGCGCGCATGGTCTGCAAAGACTGAAACGCCTATGAAAGACACAAAGGTTACGTGTACAAAGTCAAATATATGTGGTGATATAGCGTATTATTGGGATATATGACCCCCTACTCGAATGTTCTATGTTCTGTTCTTCAAATTAATCGATAACAAAATGTGTCAATGACTGAAGCAAATTCAATATTTAAGCCGCTTGCCAAATATGTGAACTAAGTTACATATACAAGAAGCTTGTATGTGGCGATATAGATATTCAGTTATCATCAACATACTTATGTTAGTCAGTCCTGAGACTGGTGTTGAAGTCGTATTATCATGTCACGTTAGTCTTAGTCAGTCCACAGACGTGTTGAAGTCATCTGATCATGTCACGTCAGTGTTAGTCAATCCGGAGACTGGTGTCGAAGTCATCTGATCATGTCACGTTAGTCTTAGTGAGTCCATAGACGTGTTGAAGTCATATGATCATGTCACGCCACTGTCCTCTGTTAGTCAGTCCGTAAAATAGTATTGAAGTCTTCTGATCATGCCACACCGATGTCCTCTGTTCCTAGCAGATCTCTTCAGCTCAGTATACGTCTGCAACCCTACGTTCTTGCATTATAGTGTTATGTAGCCAATAAACTAGAATCCTGGCAGTACTAATATGCTATAGACATCACACAAAAGTGATTTATTATCAACAAAACTATGTTGTCAAATAACAACATTCGTTTACATCAGACTTACCAGATAGCAAAAGTGAATGAGGAAAATAGCCCACTAAATAATGACATGAATCTATGAAAACGAGAGATTGTATTCAGATAAATTTTCAGACTGCATTCAGTGACGCTCTTCAGGAAAAGGAAAACAATCTTAGCTTCTGACCTTGGCCATCAGCCAATCAGACTTAATAGCTGTGAAACACTGTTACTGAACTAGTAGTTGCAAAGCTTACCTTTTTAAGGCGGCGCTTGACAGTTTTAAATTGTTTCCTAGATTTCATTCGTCGTGCAGTAAATATCTGTTCATTTGCGAAAAGGTGGAACCAAACTTTTCAATATTTGGATTGTCAAAAGTGAGGATAGTGGTGTGTTGGCACCTTATCGTGAATGTTTGAACGGACAATGAAGAATGTTTTGGTGAAAATCATGGGAACTGAGAAGAGGAGGACATCGCAAAGATTGAAGTGTCCCCCAACACTGACCCAGGACAATGGCGACATCAAAAGAGTCGATAAAAGGTAGGTAGATTGTTTGTTTGTTGGGTTATTTAGATGGCTAGTTAATTTTTATTGACTTTGTTGAGTTATTTCGATGTCTAGTTAATTTGATTGTTTTAGCTTGAGTTATTTTGATGTCTAGTTAATTTGATTGTTTTAGCCTGTTATTTCGATGTCTAGTTAATTTGATTGTTTTAGCTTGTTGAGTTATTTCGATGTCTAGTTAATTTGATTGTATTAGCTTGTTGAGTTATTTCGATGTCTAGTTCATTTGATTGTTGTAGCTTGTTGAATTATTTCGATGTCTAGTTCATTTGTTTTAGCTTGTTGAGTTATTTCGATGTCTAGTTAATTTGAATGTTTTAGCTTGTTGAGTTATTTCGATGTCTAGTTAATTTGAATGTTTTAGCTTGTTGAGTTATTAAAGTTTACAGTTTGGCGAGACTGCAGTGCCACTGTAGATTAAAATAAAATGTTAAAAAAATTATGTAAATAAGTATGGTTCTTATACCGCGCTAAACTAAACGAAACCGAATTTCGACCAGTAGGTCTTCGTCGGGGACAATGAACAACAAAAATAATGAACTAGCGAAAAATAAGGAAGAATACATAGGTTGACTAAATGAACACATAGAACAGTAAAAAAATATACTTAACTGGGCAAGCAGATAATTAGCACATGGTTCCTCGCCGCGTGACGAAGGCCGGTTAACAAAATCAGTTATTTAGGTGGATTTTTGGGTTGGTATTTCAGAGGCTAAACAGCTATCACATGAGGTGCCTGCGCAGAATCCTGGGCGTTGGGTGGCAAGACAAGATCACCATCACAGAGGATTTGGAGAGAACAGGCAGTGTCACAATCTTTTCCATGCTAAGTCATCGAAGGCTCCGCTGGCTGGGACACATTCGGAGGATGGATGATGGCAGAATACCAACATATCTTATCTATGGGGGGTTACAGTTGGGGAAAAGGTCTCGGGTCGGCCACTACTTCGGTTCAAGGATGTATACTGGTGGGATATGAAAGACGTAGGCATCGATTAGGAATCATGGGAACAGGACGCCATGGATCGTGTTACATGGAGGGGCAGGATTAAACATGGAATACAGACAAAGGAGATACTGATTGCTGGTAGGCTAAAGACTCAGAGTTTGAGAAGACACGCCACATCATGCGATGTCGCAAACGGTCCTAATTTTTCTTGCACACACTATGGAAGATGCTTCTCTGCCTGGATTGGTCTTACGAGTCACATTCGTTACCGTCATGGACTGTAGTTGCATACCTTTTCAAAGCACAATTACTATCGTCTGGCAGGACGGAAAGAGTGATGGAATTTCAGAGGGAAAATAGCGGTAATTAGATGGCATTCCGTGTTAATTGTTGTTGTTCGTTGGATTTATGTTACTTTCATGGATAGATGTGTCTGACTCAGATGGTTCAAAACGTCACAAATGGGATTGTTCTTATATCATGATAGTGGACGGCGTGGCCTAGTGGTTAATTGGCACGGCTCACAATCCGAAGGTGCTGGGTTCGATCCCCATCACAGCACCGGCCGTTACCCTGGGGAAGCAAACCCTTAGAAAATGCAGGAGGAAGCAGACCCTTACGTAAAATGAATGCTGAAGTCGGATGCACTGGGACGATTAGCGCAAAATCAAAACCACAGTGCAACGCACACCTCCTTGGAGATTAAAGAAATAAGGCGAACGCAAAAAAAAAAAAAAATCATGATACACCTAGCTCACCGTATGCTAAATGTATCCGAATAAATCACGGGAGTAAAGAATAGGACCACTACATCTCCACGCAAAAAGCGACAAAAGATAGTTGATCATGTGTTTAGCGGCCTCATCGTATAAAACAAATTGTTGTAGAAACCACCACTGCGAAAGTACGCAGAGTTCTTTCGTACAGTCTTTTGTAAAGGGCATTAATTGAAGTGGTGACCCTATACTCCCCCTGGGGTCAGAAAAGGGACAAAAAGAAGCGTGTACCAAAATCCATCTAACATTCATCACAAAATCCATCGCAAAAGAATCCATCGCAGGCTCTTGTTGTACTGTACCAGATTTATTCCAAAGCCAGACCATGGCTAGCCAAATTCATTACAATTCCAAGTAATTGCACACCAAATTAATCGCGAGGTGGGAGCCCAGTGGTCTCGAGGTAACAGTTTTCACCTCGGGTGCTGGAGGTCGCGGGTTCAAATCACGGTGGAGACCGAGATTTTTTCACGTGGATCATCCGGTAAAAATGTGCCCTGATCTCTGAGTAGTGAGATCAGACACCCGTGTTCAGTGGTCCGCAAGTTAAAAATCCCTTGCCAGTTGAAAATCTAAAAAAGAAGGTTTAACGACTGCTGCTTGGGCAAAATTCAAGTTTAAAATCTACTAATATTATTATTGTGATTCTCGTCCCACAGAGAATATGTCGCGAAAAGGGGAGAGCTAAGATATACATCAGGTCTTGGTTATGTGGTTAGTAGAGCGGCATAGATGGCGCCTGACAGACTGCGAGTCTACCTTGCTCTAATTTACGCTTCCACCACCACCAGTCCCGAAAATGGGAGATCGTATATTCTAGTGGCTGCCAACCTAACATTTGGTAACATATACTGGGATTAACCTGGCAAGTCACCAGCGGATTTTCGCTTGTAAATAAATATGAAACAAAGGATGTCACACCTCCCCACGACGTCCAACGACACAAGGGGACTGAAGATAGATAGATAGATTGATCGCGAACCCAATTTATCTTACGCTAAATTATGTGTGAACTCAATTCGCCCACGTTATTTTCTTCCCAAACCCAATTTTAATTCCAATGTTGAATTCATTGCAAAACCAACTTATCCCAATGTATCCCCGCATTAAATTCATTGCAAATTCAATTATTCCACCCTAAATTCAAGTCAAGTCAAGTCATCTCGTAACTGGTGAGGTCGATGGGGCACACATGAAGACACCCCCCATAACTCCACCCCTCTCTGTCACCCCAATCTGCCTATGCCTCCTCTGATTGGAGATTGGTCTATTCTCCAACCATCTCTTTCTAAATTAGTTTCAACTCGCTATTTACTCACGTTAAATTCATCACAAACCTGCTTCATACCCCGTTAGGCAGCGCACGAGCTGCAGTGGTCAGCGACCCATAGCTGACTGCTAGCGTCAGGGCCAGCGAACCAGATCTGCCAAGACCCCTCTACACCTCCACGCGGTGATTCTGGATAACAGGCTGCTGCAGGGTAGACTGGCTAAGGAGAAGGGATCGAAGAGGGAATGCTAACCCGTAACTAAAAAAATGCTTGCTGAAGTCGGATGTGTTGGACCAAAAGGTGCAAATATCGCAGTCAAGCTGTAAACTACGACACAACGCATTCTATCATCTGGATTACATTCTGCTACTTAAGCCCTTTCGGGGTTTGGTAGCGGGAGATTGAGAACGAACAAAGCTCATAACAATCCCAATTCATTGCTAATAATGGCTGAAAAATAAGGAAAGTCAAAATTAATTTTTTCCTTACATGTACACTAGACATTTGAATCATATTAATCATGGACTGGCAAACAAGAAGTGTAGAAACGAATACGAAACATTGATTGATGTCATAAACAATAGCTAAAGAGATTTGTGTACGTGTCCAACAACCTCACCACTGCAGAACACACAGTGATTTCACACATGCTTCCTGCAAGTTGTGACACTATCCATCGTAATGACAAAAAATACGAAACAAACACCACAATCATCAACGCAATTTAGAATATATAATCAATTACAATATGGAATTCATGCCACAGAAGCATTGCAACCTGGTCAGGCAGTTTCCGTGTCTCACCATTGCTTCATTAATTGTCCATCAGTATCCCTAATTGATTATCCATGTCCCGTTCATTAAAGCTTGTCCCTGCTTCATTGTCATGGACTGTTGTTGTTGTTGTTGCTGTTGTTTAATGCCCACAATAAGTAAGCTAACTCTTTTATGCGCCCTGAAAAGGGAAGTTAAGTGGTGGGTTGCAGTAGCGTTCCTCGCATGCCTATGGGTACATGAAGTTCGTTTTCTATCTCGTACTTTCCTAAAACCAAAAATAAGATTTGCATATGATAATGTTGACACTAGCGGGTTGAGAATCATTGGTAATTTAGTTCAACCTCGTTCAGAATTATTCATCGTTTGATTGACAACTGTTTTTATCACGTACAATAGAAACATATTAATATGACCAATCAAATGCATTCATATTAAGGGGAGACCAGAGTGGCAAGCTATGTTACGATTCATCTTACTCGATCGTCATTGGACATCCTTATCAATGGATCCAACAATGTCATGACTGAAACAGTCTTTTTGAGGCGGGTTAATATAATAATAATAATAGTGATAATAGTAATACTAATAATGGAAATAATTATAATAATAATGTTTTAAATAGTAATAATAATAGTAATAATGACAATACAAATAATAGTCATAATAGTAATAAGAATAGAAATAAAAATAATTATAATAGTAATAATAACAGTAATACTAGTAATAATAATAAAAGTAATTATAACAATACTACTTTTAATAGTAATAATAATAGTAATAATAGTAATAATAGTAGTAATAATAGTAATGATAATGACAGAAGTAATAATAATAATGTAAATGGGCTTCAAATGAAAACCTTAAAAGTGGAACTGGACCTTCATTCGCCGATGAATTTCTATAGACCCCCCCGCCCCCCGCCCCGCTGCTAAAAGCGGAAAACAGAACGCTGCTCACCTTTGGTGCTTGTCAGTAGTAGGGTGGCCATCTTTAAACTACAATTATGACGTCCTGTTGTTCGTCTGCACCGTGGTGGTACGTGCAGAACACTCTTAGCATCCTTAGCAGTCACATTAACAAGTTACAATACAAAGGTTTGGTTGTTCTAGTTTCTCTCCCCTTTTAAAGTTTTCATTTGCAGTATCATCGCAAGAATAATAGTTGCCTATCGCAAGCGAAGATGCGACAGTGTCAGACATCTGTTTTCAGATATGACTCCATGTGACTGTAATGTCATGTGACTGTAATGTGTTTTCAGATATGATTCCATGTGACTGTAATGTGTTTTCAGATATGACTCCATGTGAGTGTAATGTGTTATCAGATATGACTCCATGTTACTGTAATGTGTTTTCAGATATGACTCCATGTGACTGTAGTGTGTTATCAGATATGACTCCGTGTGACTGTAATGTGTTTTCAGATATGATTCCATGTGACTGTAATGTGTTTTCAGATATGACTCCATGTGAGTGTAATGTGTTATCAGATATGACTCCATGTTACTGTAATGTGTTTTCAGATATGACTCCATGTGACTGTAGTGTGTTATCAGATATGACTCCGTGTGACTGTAATGTGTTTTCAGATATGACTCCATGTAACTGTAATGTGTTTTCAGATATGACTCCATGTGACTGTAATGTGTTTTCAGATATGACTCCGTGTGACTGTAATGTGTTTTCAGATATGACTCCATGTGACTGTAATGTGTTATCAGATATGACTCCATGTGACTGTAATGTGTTTTCAGATATGACTCCATGTGACTGTAATGTGTTTCCAGTTATGACTCCATGTGACTGTAATGTGTTATCAGATATGACTCCATGTGACTGTAATGTGTTATCAGATATGACTCCATGTGACTGTAATGTGTTATCAGATATGACTCCATGTGACTGTAATGTGTTATCAGATATGACTCCATGTGACTGTAATGTGTTATCAGATATGACTCCATGTGACTGTAATGTGTTATCAGATATGACTCCATGTGACTGTAATGTGTTATCAGATATGACTCCATGTGACTGTAATGTGTTATCAGATATGACTCCATGTGACTGTAATGTGTTATCAGATATGACTCCATGTGACTGTAATGTGTTATCAGATATGACTCCATGTGACTGTAATGTGTTATCAGATATGACTCCATGTGACTGTAATGTGTTATCAGATATGACTCCATGTGACTGTATTGTCCGATCTGAGCGCCATACAATATATCGCATGTGAGGTACACGATGAAAGATTTCGTAATTTGGTTTTCCTCGTTCTCCTCGCTTTTCTTTTGCGTCTAACCAACGATTTCTTTTTCGGCGATGCGAGCACATGCGATGGCAGTGCGCCTCTCTGAGCGGTTCGCAGCAAAGAGCTCCCAGAAGACGATATTTAGGGATAAACCGGAACATGCTGTGTCTTCTTTCCACACACTCTTGTTTCATTTGACTCTGTCCAACAATCACACACTGTTTCATTTGACTCTGTCCAACAATCACACACTTGCACAACTCTCACACGCGCCCTCAGGGTGAGGCCCTTCCATTGAACTTTGGTTGGGCTGGCCTCTGAGAGCGCACAATCCTAGCATAAGTACATACAGACACGCACATTCATCCAAGTACTTCTTTATGTGTCTTAATATCGCCCAATTGACAACTGTCTGGGGTGGAATAGGCGCGCCTCCGCCAGTAGAAACTAGTGAGGAAAACAAAAAAACAACCAACAAATGATGTACACTGTATTGTTAAAAAAAAGCAAAAAGCAAACGAAAACAAGGCAAGGAAGATGCATGATGGCCTAGTTGTTTACCTGTTCGTGAAGACACCCGCAGAGCAATACAACCGACAGAGAATGGTAGGATAGCCAGGGGATGAACGGAGGATGGTTCGTCCCTTTCGTTCCAAGTATAGACAACCCATTTACACGAAGACCATCTTCGAATATTTACAGTGGCGGATTCAGGTGTAATGGCTTTACACTATTTTCGCTGCATTGGTATAAATCATACAGTAATAGCCAAATGCAAGAGAAACTCGATATGGTGAAAGAACAATCGGCCAAACTGGGACTGAATATCAACATGAAGAAAACCACCTTCCTTAAACTCACCACCAACCGCACAGAATTATGCTAGAGGGAGTGGATACCTTTACCTATTTGGGCAGCACAATAGACACATCAGGAGTTATAGATGCAGATGTAAGGTTCAGAATTGGAGAGACGCGAGGTGCATTCCTGACGCTAAACAATATATGGAGATAAGAGAAATCAAGATTCTCACCGAAATTTGAATATGCAACGCAACTATCAAGTCGGTGTAGCTGTATGGAGCGGGGACTTGGAGAAGGACCAAGATCATGCAACAAAGAACTCAGTCCTTTGTTAACAGATGCGTACGAAGGAGAATGAACACAAAGTGGTGGGACATGGTGAGGAATGAAGATCTATGGAAAAGGATCCAACAACAGCCAATGGCGCACCAAAGCGTGAAAATATGGCTGGATAGGATATACGCTGCGGAAGGCACAGTCTAACATAGCCAGTCAGGCTCTTACATGGAATCCTCAAGGGAAGAGAGAGAGAGAGAGAGAGAGAGAGAGAGAGAGAGAGAGAGAGAGAGAGAGAGAGAGAGACCCAAAATACGTAGATAAGAGAATGTGAGAAGGTACTAAAATTAAATGATTACACATGGAGAGAAGTAGAAAGAGCAACCCTCTATTATGCACAATGGCTAGATGTTGTCAATGACCTATGCATGAAAAAGGAGCGACGGACTATGAAGATGATGATGATGGTATAAGCCACTTCACTATTTTCACTACATTTGTATAATCCACTTCACTATTTTTACGACTTTGGTATAAGCCACTACACTATTTTCACTACATGTGTATAATCCACTTCACTATTTTTACGACTTTGGTATAAGCCACTACACTATTTTCACTACATGTGTATAATCCACTTCACTATTTTTACGACTTTGGTATAAGCCACTACACTATTTTCACTACATGTGTATAATCCACTTCACTATTTTTACGACTTTGGTATAAGCCACTTCATTATTTTCACTACATTGGTTGTTTTTTTTTTTTGCGTTCGCCTTAATTCTCTATTCCCCAAGGCGGGTGTGCGTTACACTGTGGTTTTCATTTTGCGCCTGTCGACCCAGTGCATCCGACTTCAGCATGCATTTTGTGTAAGGGTCGGCTTCCTCCTGCATTTTCTAAGGGTTTGCTTCCCAGAGGTAACGGCCGGTGATGGGGATCGAACCCAGCACCTTCGGATTGTGAGCCGTGCCATTTAACCACTAGGCCATGCCGTTCCCGTACTACATTCGTAAAAGACACTTCACTATTTTCACGATTTTGGTATAAGCCACTTCATTGTTTTCACTACATTGATATAAGCCACCGATATTTCAAGCGTCCCCTAGTTCATCTCGATTGTCATTACAAAAGAGGACGGAAATAGAGTTGTGTATGGGACTAGCAACCTCATCGTTCGAAACAAATAACAACTGAAACAACCACTTCAAAAGCACGCAAAGTGCTTTCACGCAGGCTTCCTTAAAGGAGGTCAGAAGTAGTGGTAAATCTATGCTCCGGCTGGGGTGAACAAAACGACAAAAGACACGACGACCTATCAAACGAGTCAAGGCCAGTCTTTGTGTCACAACCAGCGAGGGGTGTCTTGATTCTAGGGTAAGGTGCAGTAGCCTTAGACCTGGGGGTCATGGCTTCAGATGTACCAGAAAACGGAGATTACAGATACCGTAAGACATCTGATAAGCTGCTGTCACGCAAAATGTATTTAGGCTTTTGCTTCATTCCGTGTGGATAACCAGACACAGGGTCTCCGAGAGGAATTGCATTAGGGTGTTCTATTTTCTGTCGGTGCCCGTTTCCATTCTGCATAAATCACAAGATGAGAGAGGGGTGGACAATATATCGCTCTGTTTTCTGCATTTGATACTTTATGCCGCTAAACTCCCGCCATAATAAATATTTGTTTTCAAAAATACAAAAAAGTATCAAATGAGAATAAAGCAAATTTAATTTGAACATCTTTATTTATTCTGCAACGCAGATAAGGCGAAAGAAGTCACATTAATTATCTTTTTATATTGCAATACGGATCAGATCACCAGATGTCATTATTGCAAGCCATCACAGGAGGGACACATTCTACAAGTTAGTAATGGGAAGTCTGAAAAGAAGTAGTTTTATGCACCAGGCAATCAACTTCGGAGACAAATAATAGATCTTCACGAAGGTGACAATACATTAAAGTCCGTGCGAGAACAAACTCCTTGGAGTGCGGAGCATGGTATAGCAGCATGTGTTCAAAGAAATGCGAATGGAATACTAGACAATGATGAACAGAACAGTGTGTAATGTAAGGTAGTGACTCAGTTTCCTGGATGAAGAATACCCACAAGACCTCTGGATCAGAGTATAAACACATGGATCAGCAAAGAGTGCATTAATGAATGGAGGAGCAGGAGTGTACATAGAATACCCAAACAATATTAGGGATACAGCCAAAGTACCAATCAGGAAATTATGGCAAACATATGATGTAGAAATCCAGGAAATCAAGGTGGCAACTGAGAAACGTTTGAACACCAATCTCGGCCCACAACCTGTAGTATTTCTGACATTTGCACAATCAGCGCTCCAAGATTCCAGGAAGCTGCCAGATTTACAAGATTTACTGTATGAACTGAGTAATCAGAACACAATTATCATGCAGATAGATTGGCAAAAAAATGGTGCTGCAGACGAGCAACCAGGATGATCAAATCAATCAGAAGGCCACCAACAGTAACACCAGACGATTGCCATACGATGAACAACTAAGAGCAAACTGTTGTGTTGCACCTTAGAACAGGACACAGCCCACTCCGCAGCCATATGTACATTCATTGGATCTTTCCGTCTTGTCAGACGATAGTTAGTTGTGCTTGGCTCTGCCAGTCTTGTCAGACGATAGTTAGTTGTGCTGGCTCTGCCAGTCTTGTCGACGATAGTAAGTTGTGCTTGGCTCTGCCAGTCTTGTCAGACGATAGTTAGTTGTGCTGGCTCTGCCAGTCTTGTCAGACGATAGTTAGTTGTGCTGGCTCTGCCAGTCTTGTCAGACGATAATAAGTTGTGCTTGGCTCTGCTAGTCTTGTCAGACGATAATAAGTTGTGCTTGGCTCTGCCAGTCTTGTCAGACGATAGTTAGTTGTGCTGGCTCTGCCAGTCTTGTCGACGATAGTAAGTTGTGCTTGGCTCTGCCAGTCTTGTCAGACGATAGTTAGTTGTGCTTGGCTCTGCCAGTCTTGTCATACGATAGTTAGTTGTGCTGGCTCTGCCAGTCTTGTCAGACGATAGTAAGTTGTGCTTGGCTCTGCCAGTCTTGTCAGACGATAGTAAGTTGTGCTTTGAAAAAATGGATGTAACTACAGTCCATGTTGGCAACGAATGTGAATGGTAAGACCAATCCAGGCAGAGAAGCGCCTTCCACAGTGTGTGCAGGGAAAGTCAGGATCGTTTGTGGCATTGCATGGTGTGGCGTGTCTTCTCAAATGCTGAGTCCTTAGTCTATCCGCAATCAGTTTCTCCGGTCTCAATATTCCACGCTTAATCTTGCCCCTCCATGTAACACGGGTCAGGTCATCTCGGAACCAGTGAGGTTGTTGGGGCAGACATGAAGACATCCTCACAACCCCACGCCACCTTTCTCTGTCAGCGTTCCACTTCCTGTGTCTCTTCTGGTCGGAGATTGGTCCATTTTGTTTATGTTGTCCTTCCACGATCTCAATCTCCCGCCACCAAGCCCTGAACGTTCTCAAACTCCCGCCACCAAGCCCTGAATATTCCCAATCTCCCGCCACCAAGCCCTGAACGTTCCCAATCTCCCGCCACCAAGCCCTGAACGTTCTCAATCTCCCGCCACCAAGCCTTGAACGTTCTCAATCTCCCGCCACCAAGCCTTGGACGTTCTCAATCTCCCACCACCAAGCCCTGAACGTTCCCAATCTCCCGACACCAAGCCCTGAAAAGGGCTTTGCAAGTAACAGGGTGTTGTCAATAGAACGGAATTTGCTGTGTTGCAGTTTACAGCTTGATTGCGATATGTGCCCCGTTTAGCCCTACACATCCGACTTTAGCATGCTTTTTTTAGTATATGGTTAACCTTTCTTCTTCGATCCATTCTCCTTGGACAGTCTGCTCTGTTGCAGCCGGTTATCCAGGATCACCGCGTGGAGGTGTAGAAGAGTCTTTGCATCTCTGGTTCGCTGGTCCTGATGCTAGCAGCCAGCTATGGGTCGCTGACCTCTGCTCAGCATCTTGATCACATTCACATGTAAGAAGCTGTCACCATCTTCTCTTACGATAGGCAACTACTGTTAGGGGGTAAAAAATGTATTGTTTATCGTCCGATCTAAAGTCAGTATGATACCTGCTACACACGTGTCTAACACTTCATCCCCGAAGGGACTTTCATTTTTTTTGTTAAATATTTTTTTTACTCAACCTTAAGTCAACACTGACGTACTCAGTACCCTTCACTTTAACCTAATGCACCCCCACGCTGACATGCACCTAGTACAAAACCAACTACCTCCACTCAGTGTTCTGAATACAAAGATGCGTGACGCCAAAACAGCTAAATGTGCGGTAACTCCGTGCGTCACAGAAAGCTGACATTTGTTGCGTTCCCTTTGTCACAAATTCGCCAGCTGACATCCCCTGTCAATTTTACGCTGTCAAAGCTCTTTGTCATCCTGTCAATAAATTTCGCCGCCGTCTGTACTTTATTATGTATTTTTATATATTATTATTGCACTTTTTGTGAATTCAAAAATATTATGGACATCCCAGAGAATGTGCTGCAATCAGTTAGGGAGTTTTAGAGATGTGGGCGTACAAAGTCTCATCTGTTTTTGTGAAGTGATGGCTTTCAGTTCCTTTCTCTCACTACATCCCTTTCCTTACTGTTAGTATGGTATCCATTTAGAGCTGGGTACACTGAAGAACTAACTCTACGTTATATTATAAGCTTGATTTATAATTCTTAATTGAACTTTTTTATATAAAAATGTTAACAGATTAGAGACGTAGACAGTAGTGTCGTCGGGGATGAGGTGCTAGAGACTTCATTGTAGGAGGTTTTCAGTCTTTCAGTGAGGAGGGGTGGCCAATTCCCTTCCTCGCTGATAGGCTTCTCTAAGTAATGTACTCATTTACAGCTGGGTAAATTGTGGCGTTATACTGCCGCGATTTGAACTTTGTTCCTCTGAGAGCGTCTGATTAGCGTAGTGGTAGAGCAGTTGCTTTTCGGGACACAAGTACCGAATTCAATTCGGATATCACACACCAGTCGACCTAGTTGTAAATAAGTACCGGACATACCATTAGGGAAGGAAAGGCAACGAGGAGCGGAGATGGCTATCACTCTTCATAAACAAGCTCAGGCCTCATACAATGAAGTCTCTTAACACTTCATCCCTGAGAGCAGCGTTTGTTATGAAACTGTAGAAAAGCAAAACTGTCGTACGACATTACTCCCATTGCTGGAATAGTTTATGTTTTTTTTTAGACTGAGAACTACAGGCCGCTCCGCCATTCATGTCGCCACGACGTGTGCTAGCTATGACTGTTTATTTCACCTCCAACAGAAAAACAGCACATGCCTTACCTGGGATTCTTCTTCTTCTTCTTCTTCTTCTTCTTCCTCGTACGCTGTCAGACGTCAACCTGTATTTGTTCGAAGAAAGCAGCTGTCATCCTGAGGCTGTCGACACTGCCATAGAGCTTGTCTAGTGTTGCCACTGGTGATGGCCACATGTGCTTTCTCTGGTCCTCATATGTCGGGCAGTTTTGCAGCAGATGTTCAGCGGTCATTTTCTCTGTACCACAAGTGCATTCGTCAGTGCCACCTATCTTCAGTTTATTGAATAGATGGTACCTCAGTTTGTTGTGGCCTGTGCGGAGTCTGAAGACCACGACCTGCTCTCTTCTGTTCAACTGGTAATAGGCATCATTTTTTGTGTAGCCAGTATGTTCTGATTCCTTTTTGGCCATGTATCTGGCCCTAATAACCCTTTTGGACTCTTCGTAGGTCACACTAGAATCTCCTTACTTGGGATTCGATATTTATGGAACTACCTTTGCTATATTCATGAATCTCGAACTTCACTCAATTCTACTCTGACGTTTCTATTGTGGCCGTTTGCAGTAGCTTTCATTTCATCCCGAAGCACACTTTAGAAGGTGGACAGAGGTCCTCGGGGCTGTAATTTCATGCGAGGCTCCTCAGCAAGCTCACCACTTTGGGTATTACAGTGTCGATCCCCACTTCGTTGACTAGGCTGCTATGACACGGCATGTTTCAATGGAGCACGATCCTTGACGTTAGGTTGAGTCTTGGTCATTATGTTTCACCTGGCCCTGATTGCTTTTGTAAATAATGTAAATCATCCTTTTTTTTAAAAAATGGGATGCAGGTCGGCCGCAGCGCCGTGCAAACAATATCAGATTTAAAAGAACTAATTATTTTTTTTTAGTTTTTCAGACCTTTTATTTCAAAAAGCACAAAAAGTATACAATTCAAATATATTAACTCTTTCAGGATATTCCGAAATTTATATGTTTTGTGCAGTATATTTTCCATCCCTCTAGGATATTTATATAGTGTTACATCTAAAGCGTTACTGTGTTTTATATTATCTTTTTGTGTAGTCGTGTCGTATATGAAATGAAAAGAGATTGCACGAACAATAAGAAAATTTAAATTATATAAATATATCTCAATTTCTAAAAGAGTAAAGAAGTGATAAATATACAACAAAAACTGCGCCGTAAAAAACAATGAACAAGTCAGATGTATCGAATATAGACTGCTAATTCATATGTTTTGTTGTTTGTGACACACTTGTTTCGAAACTACATCCATTTATGTAATTATCTAAGGCATACCTTAACTAACATAGCATTGGTCTATCACATGACAATTTTGAGAATCATTGTTTCCTAACTTGGAAACGCCAACGGTATCACTTTAAATGGGTAACATTTAATATTTTACAAACATTTCAAATATCAGAGGATTCACATTAGTTGATTCACAGCCAAACACCGGAAGAATCGATCTACTTTCGTTTGAGAGTCAAATAAAATGTCTATCATGCGGAAAACAAAACGAAATGTCAGCTTATGTTGTCACTCAATGTTGACTTTATTCGACAACGCCTGCTTTTGTAAAGAATTGACTTCGCTATCAGAATAATTCAGATTGACTAGAACAATCATCACAGAAAATAAAATGAAGTGCATTTTCAGAGGTAGGGGACGGCGTGGCCTAGTGGTTAAGTGACACGGCTCACAACCAGATCCCCATCCGTTACCCCGGGGAAGCAAACCCTTAGAAAATGCAGGAGGAAGCAGACCCTTACATAAAATGCATGCTGAAGTCGAATGCACTGGGCCGACAGGCGCAAAATAAAAACGCAGTACAACGCAGACCAACTTGGGGATTAGAGAAATAAGGCGAACGCAAAAATAAAAAAAAAAGGAACATTAAAAAAATTTTTTTTTTCATAGGTGATTTCAAATAAACGAAGCGCTTTTTGTGCAGAAAAAAAAGGGCAAATGTACGATAATATCGATAGGGCTATCGATAATAGAATTTAATGCCTTAAACATTTTAGCAAATTTTGTTTCTACAAAAACTCCTTAATTTACAATTTTTTTTAAAAACCAAACCACATAATCAACTTACATTTCTGAAGTATCTAAAAGGTATATCATGCAGAAAAATATGCATGTATTATCTTATGATCATCGGCCCCTGATAGTGGCCACTCGTCCTGAACTGCAGGAAAAAAACCGGCATCTCACAGTTGCCTCTCTTCCTAAATAAGTTAATAACTTAGCTTCGTTTTACATCTTACGCCAATCATGCTTTATGTTTCATCACAAATATGAAATAGAAGCGTGTGGCGCTGAAATGTATTCTGTAGCACTATTCGTGTATACGTATTCAGTAGTATTCAGTTGTGTATAAGTATTCAGTAGTATTCAGTTGTGTATAAGTATTCAGTAGTATTCAGTTGTGTGTTAGTATTCTGTAGCATTTAGTTATGTATAAGCATTCTGTAGTATTTAGTTGTGTATAAGTATTCTATAGCATTTAGTTGTGTATAAGTATTATGTAGCACTTAGCTGTGTATAAGTATTCAGTAATATTTAGTTGTGTATAAGTATTCAGTAGTATTTAGTTATGTATAAGTATTCTGAAGTATTTAGTTGTGTATAAGTATTTATTAAACCCCACGCTATCATTTCATGTTTGTGATGAAACATAATCAGTGATTGGCGTAAGATGCACAAATAAAGCTAATAAAGTTAACTTACCTAACAGAACTAAATTATTATATACCTTTTAATACCTTTTGCAATAAATGTGTTCAACAAAAATTATTTATTTTATTTGATCTTTTTGTCGTTCAGAAATTTGAATTCTGTCTTATATTAAACTGTCGTATTATACTTGTAACGTAATATTATTATAGGACTCACAAATAAAAATCTTAGGACGCCTATTATTGGAACCACGGACATGGACCTCTTGTCCAATAGACCAGGATCACATTCCTAGAAACTTGTGCTGATTGAAAATAAAGTTTCCCTTTGGGAGTATTACAATGATCGTTTGTTTTGATTACGGAGATAGGCAGAAACACGTTTCGTACTAAAATTACCTTGCTTTATTGATTACAAATTGTTTAAACATCATCCCAATAGTGTGTCGAAAATATAATTAACGTGTATTGTCATCATGTTTGTACCTGTCCTTAAAGTTGTATCTCTCATCGGGAAGTCTGAATTTTCAATTACAAGATTTGACCTTACCTAACAAACAAGTGAAGTTAAATAAAGCGTTTAACTCTTTACAGGCCAACCAAATTTACAAGATGTTAGGATTAATGTTCAAGACAAGAGCAGTAATGTTATGTATTTCAGGGTTAACAGAAGAAACATGTAATTCAAACTAATATTTTTATTTTAAAGATACATAATTGAATTATCTATCATACAAAGTTTGTTTAGGAATTAAAGTTAGCTATAAAAAAAACAACAACAATGTGTGATTGATATGCGACATGTCGTGTAAGTTGCGCTACTCTAGGTGACTGCAATGGACAACATGGAGTGTAAAGTGTTAACTCACAAATGAAGTTCTTAAAAAGCGTTTTAAAATGTGTGAGCCACTTATCCGTGCTTCTGAATAACAAGGAAATGACAACATAATGGCCAAATACTTTTATATTTTGACCAATAACCTCAACGCACAAGCGAATCATTTTGACTTCAAAGGTCATCCTCAAAGCTGAAATCAAAAAGTGTGAAGCACTCATTCCAGAACCTTGAACACAGAGCCAGGACTGGTCCAAAATAATCTTAAAGGTGCCATGGGTAACGAAGAAAAGTGAGCAGTCAGCGACAGAACAAAAAATCTACGTTCTGCAGGAGCTCAAGAGACAGTACCCTAGCAACTCTTGGACATACGTGCACACGGATCTGCCTCAGGGAACGATGAAAGGGGAGGCAGTGGAATCTACATCGCACACTCCAATGGCGACATAGAAAATTATTCCATACCAATTTCAGAGCTGAAGCAAGAGCTGTTCATGCAGCAACTAAGTCTCTTATCAGCCAAAACATAAATACAAGGAAAACGATCATTCTAACAGACTCCAGGAGTGTACAGCCATCTCAAGCTCCAAACAAGATAGACTCTCACATGAAATAAAATCCAACATAGGATTGCTGTCTCAAAAAACAAAAAAAAGATGTAGTCCTTCAGTGGATTTTGACCTACTGGGGTCCCTGGAAACGAGAAAGCAGGACAGGTCGCAAAAGCCGGAAGTGGAGGCACGTTGACTCCTCATCCACAGATCTATAAAGACACTCATCAAACGATCCATGAGGACAGAATGGAGAGACCAGCACAAATAATACAAGCCAAAAAAATGGCAGCATAGACAAACTTGGCAGAGATGGACAGGCAAAGATCTTCAGACTCAGAACGGAACATTGTAGACTCAAGCCCCCCCCCCCCCCCCCAACCTTCACAGAATGGCTCTCAGAGACACCGCCACGTGCAACTGCGAAGCACCCAAGCAAACACCAGAACATATTCTCCTTCGTGCACCTCACCGAACTAGAAGCATAGCATCAGTTGATTGATGAAGATGAAGAAGAAGAAGAAGAAGAAGAAAAAGAAAAAGAAAAAGTAGAAGACTTCAAAGATTAAGTGATTGACAAGTCAAGGCTAGAAAAAACTGACATTTGTCAGCTTTAGCCGGTACCAAAGAAGGATAGTATTGTCAGAAACCTGCGGCCGAAAATAAATTAACAAAAGCCAAGCACACGGTAAGAGAAGGAAGAACGGTTTATTAATCAGATATTCGTCAGTCTGAACTGCAACTGTTCGTGCAAGTGTTGTCTGGTCTATGTATGGAAGGGCACTGTTTATGTTGACAGATCCGATCTTTTGAATTTGGAGGAAAAGAGCTTGATCTTTGCCATAATTTTAATAACTATGAATATGGAAACCAGGATACCTAATATTCAAAACAGGCTCATATTCGGTAGAAGTTTAGTTACCTTACTAATTTTTGCCAGATAGTGGCTAAGACCCTGCTCTTTTCGTTTTTCTGCTTCCAGTGGTTCTTTTACGTGAACGTCGTATATATGGGATTTATGAGTACATCGTTCATCTCCGACAGTACTAGACGACTGTCACACGTATCGTGAGACGAGGACATGTTTTTAATTTTCACCACTGGTTAGCCGCTTCTTGAGATGTGATCGCAGCCTCTCAACTATAGCGACCCTGTATGAAATCTGCAAAGTTATTAATCGCTGCTTTCTGATTTATCATAGACATATACTAGCAGACGTGGGCAGAGTAACTATTCGCTGTTTCGTTCATAAACGATCTCGCTTTATTAATTACAAAATATGTAGCTCGCTTTACATTGTAAATTCTGTGGCCCTTACATCTTGAAAACAAACACACCACACTTCAACTATTTTTATTTACGCCATAATAGAATAAAATTTATTGACCATATTTAAAACAGCATATGAGAAGGAAAACAAATATTTTGGCTCTTCCGGGATTTGAACTCTTCACCCTCTCGCACACAAAGCGAGAACACGTGATTCGATCCTCCAATCAAATTACTTTAGCGACAAAGATCCACACCGGAAATAATAACATGATAAGCCAAGTTTTTACGAGACAAAAAAAACTAAAGTTTTTCTGTTACAGTTAGATATCCGGTACGTGTTCCTTAATTCACCCCAAACAGCGCTCCCTAAGTTCCCATCATACGTATTTGACAGGGAGGACAGGTCGATGTAATTTTTTTTTAAATAAATGAAAGGGATCAAGATGCTGAGCAGCGCATGAGCTGCAGTGACACATAGTGACTGCTAGCGTCAGGGCCAGCGAACCATAGCTGCCAAGACCCTTCTACACCTCCACGCGGTGATCCTGGATAACGGGCTGCAACAGGGCAGCTGGCTAAGGAGAACTGATCGAAGAAGGAATGCTAACCCGATACTCAAAAAATGATTGTTGAAGCCGGATGTGTTGGACCAAAAGGTGCAAATATCGCAGTCAAGCTGTAAACTACGACACAACGTATTCCGTTCCCTAGACTACATTCTGCTACTTAAGGCCTTTCAGGGCTTGGTAGTGGTAGATTGAGAACGAACGAATCCAAGCCAAGCCAAATAAGTAAAAACTTAGATAAAGATAGATGTGTGGAATACATGGTTATATTCAGCTGTAAAAATGGATGCTTGTCAGCTCTTGAGACCAGCAGTATACAAACAGAATGATCTGCCCGCAGGACATGCGCCAGCCAAGTGCCTTGCCTCGCAGGGATGTCCTGCTGCCATTGTGCCTGTTGACATCTCCATCTGTCGGGTTGTTCAGTCAAGGGCAACACCATAACATGGTTGCTATTGCATCGTTTGACAGTATGCTGCTGTAGAAACTGGATGCATCTCTACTTATCGTTGATCAACGTTAGCAGATTGAAGATAATCATTGCTGATTTCAAATAAGATTGCAGGAAAAAAACGGAAGCAGAATGTTTGACATCCCCAACAGTTAAAAAGTGGACTATTCTGTGACGTTACAACCCCTAAATCCGGTGCTAAAAATGTATATTTCTTTTATTTGGGGTGAAATAAGGGAAAAGTACCCAAATTTAAAACAGACAAAGGGAATTTAAAAAAGTAAGGTTAGTCCGGGATTTGAACTCTGCATACTCTCACATGTGATTCGATCAGCCAAAATTACTTAAGAGGCTGGGATCAAGATGCTGATCAGCGCCTGAGCTGCAGCGGTCAGTGACCCATAGCTGACTGCTGGCGTTGGGGCCATTGAACCAGATCTGCCAAGAAGGACCCTTCTACACCCCCACGCTGTGATCTTGGACAACAGGCTACAACAGAGCAGACTTGCTAAGGAGAAGGGATCGAAAAGAGAAGACCAACCCGGTATATATAAACTCCAGCTGAAGTCTGATGTGTCGGACCGAAAGGTGCAACTATCACAATCAAGCTGTAAACTACGGCGCAACGAATTATGTTCTCCGGACAACATCCTGCAACTTGCAAAGTCCTTTTCGTGGTTTAGTAGCGGAAGTTTGAGAACGAAGAAAGAAGAAGAAGAATACCAAGCTATACTGCCACATGCAATGTGCAGTTGTTCTGAACTATTGCGTTAATGTAAAGTCCCAAGGCAAGAGGATTTCAGGAAACGTCTAAAGTGTATGTTTGTTTGGTAAATATGGACACTGAGTTAAAATTATCCCCCCAACCTGTACCGGCTGGCCGTTTCCTGTCTCGCCTACTGAATACATCTAATGTCACAACTTCGGTTCTTGAACAACCGTGGGTTACCTGGGCCCGAAGGGATCAAAGAAAAGTTAGACTGTAACCTGCAACGCACTATCTTGAGAAGTAAGTAAAGAAAGATGTGCGTGGAAGCCAATATACCCCCCCCCCTTCCTTTCCCCCCTCCCAAACCGACCTTATAAATACAATGATCCGCGGAAAGAAGAAAATAAAACAGCTGTACCTCAAGGTAGAAGAGGAGCTAGTAAATGGTGGTTTGATTCGTTTATCTTATTTGTTCTCCCTACCAAGCATACAGTACCAACTGCAGCTTGTCCTCTTCACATTAATTGTGCATCGTAGCAATTATGGGATAGCTTGAAGGGTAATCTCTGTTGTAATCCATTTTACATTATGAGGATGTGAGCATCTGATTAGCGCAACGGTATAGCACTTGATTGTCACACCAAAGGTGCAAGGTTTCAACTCCTGTTACTAGTACACGCCAGCCGACGCAGGAGTAAATGGGTACCCGAATTTTGGTGAAAGAAAGATAGCGAGGAAGGGACCTGGTCACCCCACCTCATAAACATGATGTGGCCATTATAATGAAGTCTCTAACGCTTGATCCCTGACGGCAGTATCTATGAAATTACCTTTACCTAGCCATAGGCACAACCCTGTTTAGTAGCTTTTTCCGATATGCTTGGAAGATCATAGTGGGATTGTTTTGTCTTCCATGCCTCCCTACCTCTTGAGTGTATCCTGCTTATATGCATTAATGTTATAGCAAAGAATTTAACCATATGGTAAATGTTATGAATTTTCTCATATAAACAACGGCTGTAGAATACCAGTGTTCTAATATTAACAACCGCTGTAGGATATGTGTTCTCATGTTAACGACGGCTGAAGGATACGAGTGTTCTCATATCAAAATCGGTTGTAATATATACGTACTCTCATATCAAAAACAGCAATAGGATATAATGTTCTCTATCAAAAACGGCTAATGGACATGCATGCTCTCATATCAAAAATGGTAATAGGATATACACGCTCTCATATCAAAAATGGTAATAGGATATACACGCTCTCATATCAAAAATTACTCTAGGATATACATATACATTCTCTCATATCAAAAACTACTCTAGATTATACATGCTCTCATTACAAAAACAGCTATAGGATATACATGCTCTCATATCAAAAACAGCTGTAGGATATGCATGCTCTCATATCAGAAACCGGTGTATGATATACATGCTGTCATATCAGAAACGGGTATATGATATACATGATCTCATATAAAAAACAACTATAGGATATTCGTGTTCTTATATCAGAAACGGGTGTATGATATACATGCTCTCATATCAAAAACAGCTGTAGGATATACATGACCTAATATCAGAAATAGATGTGGGAGATCAAGCGTTAAGATCATAATATATAACGTCACAGATTCACGGTGAGGGGTAATCAACTCCCTTCCTCGCTATTTCCGCTGTATTTAAAAAGCAGGTCTGTTACGAAACTATAACCTCTAATGTGGAATTCCAAGGTCTCTGCCAATGTACGTCATTTAAACGTTAAGAGCACATTACATTGTGACCTGTCAGGGTTAGTTGTTTTCTAGCGCCTGGGCCCAAACGGGGGAGGGAGAGCGCAAAATAAGACGCTCATGCCTTATAGCCTTTCCTGTCTAAGTCTACCTCACCTACATGTGTAGGGGACCATGTTTTACCGTGTAATCTTGCCAAAGGTTATGTTTTCACCTCACTAGGAGGTAGGATAGGACAGCTAACGAAGTTAAGACTTAAGTCAAGACTCCCAGCCAGGGAAGAGGCCGAGCACACAACACTGTAGAACAAGTGGTGAAAACGGGTGAACCAGTCCAAGTGGCGCACAAGCAAACGTGCCAAAATTGTTATCTCTTGAGTTTAAAATTTACTTTTTTCCGACTTGCTCCAGTTTACTAGGCTCTACCGAGATATCAGACGTGCATGTTGGAAATCAATGCAGCAAAGAAGGTACTGATCACACACTCCACTTCAAGAATCTGCAACGTGAAGTCATCTTTCACGTCATTCTAATCGGCAGTGCCTACTGTTTCTACAAATTCTTGAGTTGAGATATATTTTTTTTTTGGTGGTCTTTGTTGTAATGAAAATTGCAGTTATTTATCATTTGTTTAAACACATTTCTTACACTCTCCGCTTGTGAACATGTGGGGCAAGTTTTGTGACTTTTAAAGTAGGCATTGTTTGTCGTGGGCAGGCTAGTAGTATACTTGGAATTCGTCTAATCCTTTAATATCTGTTGCCAGTTAGGCTATCCGTAGTAGGTATTTCAGAGTTGCCTGTGGTTTACTATACCTGGGAGAAGGTACATTTGGGTAGACTGTAACCTGCTACGGACTATCAGGAGAAGTAACTAAAGAAAGATGTGCGTGGAAGCCAGGACGCGGGCAGCGATGGTTAATTAGGTCTATTCTTTTCGAGTTCTAACTGCCAATAGATTTGTAACGTGCTCGACACTGGAGTCCGATCTCACTACCCAGAGATCAGGGGGCCGATCTCACTACCCAGAGATCAGGGGTCCGATCTCACTACCCAGAGATCGGGGGGCCGATCTCACTACCCAGAGATCAGGTGTCCGATCTCACTACCCAGAGATCAGAGGTCCGATCTCACTACCCAGAGATCAGGTATCCGATCTCCCTACCAAGAGATCAGGTGTCCGATCTCACTACCCAGAGGTCAGGGGTCCGATCTCACTACCCAGAGATCAGGGGTTCGATCTCACTACCCAGAGATCAGGAGACATTTTACCAGAAAATTCCACGTGAAAAAAAATCAGTCTCCACCATGATTCGAACCCGTAACCACCGCGTCACCCGAGGCGGACACCTTACCTCGAGGCCACCGAACCCCTGGCTTGTTATATCATACACCCGTTTCTGATATGAGAGCATGTATATCCTAGAGTAGTTTTTGATATGAGAGCATGTATATCCTAGAGTAGTTTTTGATATGAGAGCATGTATATCCTAGAGTAGTTTTTGATATGAGAGCACGTATATCCTATAGCTGTTTTTGATATGAGAGGATGTATATCCTAGAGTAGTTTTTTATATGAGAGCATGTATATCCTATAG
Organism: Ariolimax columbianus; assembly: GCA_036924085.1. Lineage (NCBI taxonomy): Eukaryota > Metazoa > Mollusca > Gastropoda > Stylommatophora > Arionidae > Ariolimax > Ariolimax columbianus. The sequence goes on from JAVGWX010000010.1 coordinate 39,314,071, forward strand.
CTGCTTTTGATATGAGAGCATGTATATCCTAGAGTAGTTTTTGATATGAGAGCATGTATATCCTAGAGTAGTTTTTGATATGAGAGCATGTATATCCTAGACTAGTTTTTGATATGAGAGCATGTATATCATACACCCGTTTCTGATATTAGAACACGAATATCCTATAGTTGTTCTTTTATATGAGATCATGTATATCATATACCCGTTTCTGACATGACAGCATGTATATCCTACAGATTTCCTTGTCTTTTTTGTCTAGTCTAACATATTTTCTTGTGCATCTTGTCTAGTCTAACACATTTCCTTGTGTATTTTGTCTAGTCTAACACATTACCTTGTGTATTTTGCCAGTTCTATCACATTACCTTGTGTATTGTGTCTAGTCTATCACATTACCCAGCGTGCTTTGGCAGCTCTATCACATTACCTTGTGTTTTTATTCGCAGCCCGGACCTGAGACTCTTCTTGTTAGACAGCCCTGTCAATGTTCCCGCTGTGAACATCCACACGCCGGACTCAGAACGAGAGTTTGATGATGCGTTGGTAGGTCCAATCGTGTGAATGGTCAAAGGGATATCATAGTTAGGTGGTTGTAGTTGTTGTTGGTGTGGTTGCTGTGGTAGTTGTTGTTGTATTTGTTGATGATAATGAGTAACTTTACTCTTTTGTGCGCTTTGAAAAAGGGCACTAGATGGCGGGTTGCAGTAGCTTTCCTCACATCATGAGCGTGCTGGTGAAGGTGGATTTGGGTCGTCCAGGCGGTTGTTTTATGCTTGGCATCAACTGCGTTTCGCCTACTACTACTGGGATTGCGTCAATCCTCCACCTCATTAGCTAGGCTGCTGTCTTGAAAATTTCCCGTTTCCAGGTAGAGCTACGTGGAAGTATGGTGGGGGTCTTGGCCAGTGTATTTACATACATACACGCACACACATATACACATACACGCACACACATATACACATACACGCACACACATATACACATACACGCACACACATATACACATACACGCACACACATATACACATACACGCACACACATATACACATACACGCACACACATATACACATACACGCACACACATATACACATACACGCACACACATATACACATACACGCACACACATATACACATACACGCACACACATATACACATACACGCACACACATATACACATACACGCACACACATATACACGCACACACATATACACATACACGCACACACATATACACATACACGCACACACATATACACATACACGCACACACATATACACATACACGCACACACATATACACATACACGCACACACATATACACATACACGCACACACATATACACATACACGCACACACATATACACATACACGCACACACACATACACGCACACACATATACACATACACGCACACACATATACACATACACGCACACACATATACACATACACGCACACACATATACACATACACGCACACACATATACACATACACGCACACACATATACACATACACGCACACACATATACACATACACGCACACACATATACACATACACGCACACACATATACACATACACGCACACACATATACACATACACGCACACACATATACACATACACGCACACACATATACACATACACGCACACACATATACACATACACGCACACACATATACACATACACGCACACACATATACACATATACAAAGAGAGAGAGCGTGGAGAGATATGTCATTCTGAAAACCTTTGTCGCTCCCTCTGGAGCACAGATCTGCAACAAATACATGCCAAGTTTCTCTGTCCAGTGCCATCCCTTCCAGCTTTGTCCTCGACTTCCCATTATGTCTGTCTCGAGCTCTCTTCTCGGAGCGTGATGTGGTCGGCTTCTCTCTCTCTCTCTCTCTCTCTCTCTCACAAACACACAAACACACACGCGCGCACGCACGCACGCACGCGCGCGCGCGCGCACACACGCACACGCACACTGTGGACTCCAGACCAGCTAGAGATAACCACGAGGCAACCACGAGGGCCATCTATCAAGTATTAGCATGGCGTTTGTGACAGGTATCTCACATGTTCTATGAAGAGAAACTGTTGTGTATGTTATATTTCTGGAGCAGATATTAGCATGGCGTTTGAGACAGGTGTCTCGCATGTTCAATGAAGAGAAACTGTTGTGTAAGTTAGATTTCTGGAGCAGGTATTAGCATGGCGCTTGTGACAGGTGTCTCGCATGTTCTATGAAGAGAAACTGTTGTGTATGTTAGATTTCTGGAGTAGGTATTAGCATGGCGTTTGTGACAGGTGTCTCGCATGTTCTATGAAGAGAAACTGTTGTGTATGTTATATTTCTGAATCACGAGCGTCGGATAATATGCCTGGGCTGATTGTTTTTGTTTATGTCGGATCTCATTTCCCCTGTCTGGCAAAATACATTTGAAATCTGATCGGTTCAGGCCGTCTCGCATTCAACGGATGAATGACGTTTGCGTTTCTTTCTTTGTTTTGTTTTTCTGTGTGTTTCTTTGTGTGTTTCTTTGTTCCTTTCTTGCTGTGTTTCTTTGTTTGTTTCTTTGTTTGTTTGTGTATATCTTTGTGTATTTCTTTGTTTGGTGTTTCATTTGTTTCTTTATTTGGTGTTGTATTTGTTTCTTTATTTGGTGTTGTATTTGTTTCTTTAATTGTTTCTTTGTTTGTTTGTTTTTTTAGCTGTTTGTTTGTTTGTTAATGTATATCTAAATTTATTTTTTTGTTTTTTTGTTTGTTTGTGTATTTTTTGTGTCTTTGTTTGTTTGTGAATTAATTTTTTGGTTTTTGTTTGTGTATTTCTTTGTTTGCTTGTTTCTTTTTTTTGGTGTGTCTTTCTTTGTTTTTTTGTTTCTTTGTGTATTATTTTTATTTATTTTTTCCTTTGTTTGTTTGTGTATTTCGTTGTTTGTTTGTTTCTTTGTTTGTTTGTGTATTTTGTTGGTTTGTTTGTTTCCTTATTTGTTTGTGTATTTCTTTGTTGTTTCTTTGTTTATTTGTTTCTTTGTTTGTTTTTTGTATTAATTTGTTTGGTGTTCTATTTGTTTCTTTGTTTGTTGTCTTTTTATGTTTTGTTTGTGTCTCTTTTCTTAGATGTTTTGTATGCTTCTTTATTTGGTTTTTCTGGTTGTTTCATTGTTTCTTTTTTTTTGTGTTTGTGCGGTTTTTATGGTTTTTTTGTTATTTCTTTGTTTGTGTATTTCTTTGTTTGTTTGCTTCTTTGTTTGTTTGTGTATTTCTTTATTTGTTTTTGTTTCTTTCTTTGTTTTCTTCCTTGTTTGTTTCTTTCTTGTTTTTTCTTCTATGTTTGTTTATTTATTTATTTATTTGTTTTTTGTTTGTTTGTGTATTACTTTGTTGTTGTTTTCTTTGTGTTTTTTTTTTGGTTTCTTTGTTTGTTTGTTTCTTTCATTCTTTGTTTATTTGTTTGTTTCATTGTTTGTTTGTTTCTTTCTTTCTTTCTTTGTGTATTTCTTTGTTTAGTGTTATTTTTATTTGTTTCTTTATTTCTTTGTTTGTTCTTTTGTTAGATTTTTTGTTTGTTACTTTTTTGTTTGTTTGTGTGTTTGTTGTTGTGTTTGTTTGTTTGTTTGTTTGTTTGTGTGTATGTTTTTGTATTTGTCTCGTTGTTTGTATTTTGTATTTGTTTCTTTTTTTGTGGGTTTTTTTCATGTTTAAAAAAAAAAATTCTAAGTTTGTATCTTTATTTGTTTCCATGTTTTGTACTTTTAATGTTTTTCTTTTTTTTTTGGGTTAATTTCTTTGCTTTTTGTGTGTTCTTCTTTGTTTCTTTGTTTATTTGTTTATTTCCTGATTTGTTTCTTTGTTTGTTTCTTTGTCTCTGTGAGTTTTTTAGTTTCTTGGTTTGTTGTTTTTTGTTTGTTTCTGTGTTTGATTCTTTGTTTGTTTCTTTGTTTCTTTGCTTGTTTGTTTTTGTGTTTGTTTCTTTGCTTGTTTGTTTCTGTGCTTGTTTCTTTGTTTCTTTCTTTGTATGATTGTTTTTCATGCCATGTGAAATTACGTTATGCCCATCTACTTACTTTGTTGTTGCCGTCGTTGCTGTTGTAATGTGGCTGATGTTGATGTTATTGTTGTTCTTTATGCAGTTGTTATTGTTGTTATTGTTGCTGCTTAAAGTTGGACAGACGCTGTCCCATGCCGCACATTGTCAGGAGACAAAACATAAAATACATGCGAGAAATAGTATCATACGAAAACTGACTGGCACAACATGGGGAGCACAGCCAGATGTTCTCAGAACATCAGCACTCTCTCTGGGCTTCTCTACAGCTGAGTACGCCCCACCAGTCTGGAAGAACTCTGTACATGTCAAACATATAGATACAGCAATAAATGAGACAGGCCGTATAGTTACTGGATGCCTAAAACCTACACCAACTAAAAAATATACCCTATAATCGGCATAGCGCCACCAGAGATACGAAGAACTGTCGTGCCAGAGATATAAAGAGAGAAACAGGTAAATGACCCAAGACACTTAAGTCAAGACGAAGTTTCTTACAGTCAACCCAGACCCTACAGACTAGTCCAGGAAATCGAAGCATCGAAAGTTGGAAACAGCTGACACAGGTCCCCTTGATCGAGTTACAGGAGGAACTTGCGCCTGGACATCTCCTGCCCTACGCAACATGGGAATCACTAAATAGACGTCAAACTGGTGTATCGCGATGCAGGGCAAACCAGAAAAGATGGGGATACAGGGATGATGAAACATGCGAATGTGGAGTAACACAAGACCAGGACCCTCTGATAATCTGTCCAAACCTCATGGAGACTTGTAGCATGGATGACCTGCTGAGTGCCAGTGACAGGGCAATCCACGTGGCTGAATGCTGGAAGAATGAAGTGTGACGTAGTGCTTAGGAAAATACGTACTGTTGCTGCTGAGGCTGGTGTTGTTTCTGTTGTTGTTGCTATTATTGGTGTTGGTTTTGCTGCTTCTGCTCTTGTTGTGGCTGCTGCAGCTGTTATTGCTGTATGTAGTAGGACTGCAGTTGTTGGTGCTGCTGCTGCTGTAATTGTTTGTTGTGCTGCTGTCGCTGCAGTTGTTGTTGGTAGTGTTGATTTTGTTATTGCTGTTTAAGTTGTTGCTTGCTGCTGCTCTTCTTCTCCTTCTCAGCTGCTCCTGCTGGGTTGAGTTGTCAATGATCAAAGTTTCTTTGGTAGAATGGTTCAGACCTTGCATCACGACGCGTATTTAATAAGGTTGATCGGGATCCTTGCTAATAAATTGTTTTACTCAAGTATTGTTTCACTTAAATATATTGTTACTTAAATACATTTTCACTTATATACATCTTTACTTATATACATCTTTACTTAAATATACATCTTTACTTATATACATTTTTACTTACAAATATATATTTTTACTTATATATACATTTTTACTTATATATACATCTTTACTTATAAATACATCTTTACTTATATACACATCTTTACTTATATATACATCTTTACTTATAAACACATCTTTACTTATATACATCTTTACTTATATACATCTTTTTTTTTCATTAGCGTTCGCCTAATTTTTCTATTCTTCAAGGCGATGTGCGTTGCACTGTGGTTTTTATTTTGCGTCTGTCGGCCCAGTGCATCCGACTTCAGCATCCATTTTTATTTTAGGGTATGCTTCCTCCTACATTTTCTAAGGGTTTGCTTCCGCGGGGTAACGGCCGGTGATGTGGGAATCAAACTAACACCTTTGGGTTGTGAGCCGTGTCACTTAACCACTAGCCCACCCCGTCCCCTCATATACAACTTTACTTAAATGCATCTTTACTGCAATACATTTTTACTTCAATACATTTTTACATCTTTACATCTATACATCTTTACTTTAGAGGCTTGTAAACTCAGTTCATAGCGAGCAATTCGCCATTTTCTGTGGTAACAGCGTGCCTCGGTTCGAATGGCGTCCGGAGACTATAAAAAACCGGGGCGGGATTTTAATAGGGGCCCGCTTCTCCCGTCAACCCAGCTATAAATGGGTACCTAACACATGAGTTTGAGAAAGTAAGAACAGCAAGGAAGGACACTGGCCACTCCACCTCTCGCAGGCTCCAGCCTAGTACAATGGAGTTTAAAAACTCAATTTCCAACCAGCGGTTAATTCTGCTGAATTTCCACTTCACTTTACATCTCTGCTGATTTGCTTTTCTTTTAACTGAAATACTGTTTTACATATATTTACTTGTTCATGTAAACTCATAGCACGCCAGAAATTAATTCTGGTTTGTGACAATTTCAAATTGCTAAATTTACTCCAGCAGTGAACGCGCCGTTGCACTAGTTTGTAATAAATGGAAAACGAAACTGACAATTCCGTACTTTTGGGACGTTCTGAATGTTAATCAAACATTGTGACAGGTAGTGAAATGTATGGTTTATATCAGGGCTTCTCAAATTTTTTTCAGCGTGACCCAGTCGGACCAGACATTATTTTCACGACGTTTTACTCAATGTCAAAAATACAATTTGGGCTAACACTGTATATACACAAATGTCTGCACACAGGGCATGAACACTACGCCATCCATCAAGATTGATGGGGTCACTCTGGAGGACGTCAACAGCTTCACCAATCTGGGGTCTGCCATCAGCAACACTCTCTCGCTCGAGAAGGAGATAAACAGTAGGCGTGGCAAGGCGAGTACCGTCATGGCCGCCTGACGGAGAGAGTCTGGGAAAACACTGCGCTGTCTCACTACACCAAGGTCCGGGTCTATCAGACCTGCGTTCTTGGCAGTCTCATGTATGGAAGCGAGACTTGGAGCACTTACACTAAACAGGAACGGCGGCTGAACACATTTCACATGAGGTGTCTACGTGGTATTTTGGGGATTGTGTGGGGCAAGAGAGACTGTGACATAATGCGGACTTACAGAGAGCAAACACTCACAGCATGTACTCGATGTTGAGCCAGCGACGTCTACTGTGGTTGGGACATGATTATCGCATGGAAGACGAGAGGCTGCCAAAGGATATTCTTTATTGACAGCTCGCCATTAAAGTTAGAAGAATCAGCGGTCCCACACTGCGATTCAAGGACGTATGTAAGAGAGGCGTGAAGTCATACAACATCCCATCCGAGAGCTGTGAAGAAATTGCTCAGGATCGAATTATATGGAGATCGAATTATCTGGAGATAGTCAGTTGGAGAGGGCATAGTGACTGCTGACGCTCGTAGAGGCCTTCTGGCTGCAGAGAAAAGAGAAAGAATGAAGAGTTCGAGGAACAGCCAGGCAAGCCAGCCTTCTCAGTATGGTTGTGTGATTTGTGGCAGGGACTGTCACTCGCGGATCGGCCTTTGCAGCCATAGTAGACAATGTCGAAATACAGGAGTCAGAGCTGGACAAAACTTACAGCACGCCACGTGCATGGTCTATAGAGACTGAGACGCCTATGATGTATATATATCATTTTGTACCAAACATAATTTTACTGAAGGCTGAAAGAAGATAAGAATAAGTTCATCTTTAATGGGACGGATGTGATTTCTTATTCTGACACAATAACTCGAACCGTGGCTTATTATTCGTCTCTGCTAGTCTCATAGCAATCTCGATGTTCTTGAGCGGTATTTTGTTTTAAATGTCACAGTCAATGTTGAAAATGTAGATTCGCACTACGACGTAGTAACAAATCACAGAAGAGCTATCGCCAATTTCAGCAGTATTGGAAATTCCTCTTTAATACCAAGCAAACAAATGTTCAAGTTTTTTCAGGAATATTCAAGTTTGAGATTTGAATGCTATGAAAGTTTTACAAGTAAATCTATAAAGCAAAATTGCATTTTGTGGTTTGTTTTTCTATAGCGTGCGAATTTGTAATATCTGCAGTTTTATCTATCTTCACATTCTTGTTTGTGCTGTACGATTCGGGTACTGCATGATATATAGTTTGAGCACGATCTGCTGTCTTTGCCTTTGACAATTTTAACCACATATCTATGGACAAGATATTTTCGATTCTCTTGCAATTTGGCTCTGAAATTATGGCAGTCCGTAACTGGTGTCAGTGAATATATTAGCTCGTCCATAACAACATAGAACGTCGGGAGATACTATAAAAACACTCAACAACTAAGCAACGGAACACTGTACAACTAGCAAGAGCCGCGAACACGAAGGATCACAATTTGCTGCTAGGGCCGTCCGAACACGGCACAACTACTTAGTAGGCACAACTACTTAGTAGGCGAGTTTGTCCGCTTTTTGTGAACCTCAACATGTTAGTAATTAGTTAACACAGTATTATGCATTTGGAGAAACTGATGTTGACCTCCATCTGGGGGAAAGGGCGAATATTTCCCACTGAGTCGAGTTCCACTGACATCTAACTCTAACTCCGCCTCAGCTTGCACGACTGACACCGCTCGATAAGGCTTAACCGACGCAGGCGTGCCCGAAATCGTGAGAACACGACTTATTGTACGAGCTCGATTATTGGAACAGACGAGCTCCGCTTATATTCCAACAGTTCTAGAACGTTAGCGAGAGTTTTGAGGCAACTGTTAGGTCAAGAGACGCGCCAATCAGTGTTGCCACTGTTGTCGAGAATGAAGGATATGATTAGCTGCTTAATTATTTTTTATTTTTAAATTTTTCAAATGTCACCGTGATCGTCAATAATATTTGTGCGACTTCCATGGTGGTCGCGACCTTTAGTTTGAGAAGCCCTGGTTTAGATCCCCCAAGCCTAGGAAGCCTGGCGTCATTTTTAGCGACAACATTTAAAAAAGTCACGTCAAGCTTGTGTCATCACAAAAGCTAACGGGAAAACAAAATTGCAGATAAAGCAGAATCACTCACATTGTCATGATTCGTGAAATTGTAAAGGATATAATGTTTATACAATGTAAATGGTGTAAACCGCATTTAAAAGCGTTAAGCGGCTCCCTCTTATAAAACCGGAAATGCTGCACTTGGTTTCCCTGACTCAATCCTAAATCAATCAAGGCTTCTGAGGTCCCTGCTGAGCATAGATCTTCACACAAAAATATGGCCACGTCTACTATCTTGCTCCGACCATTCAAGCTCTGACCAAAACATCTTTTCTGTTAAGTTCGTCATGTATTTCCAATCTGCCCCTACGTCTTCTGCCACGTGGAGGAGTCCAGATCAGAAACTGTCTGATAATCCTATCAACGAGCTTCCAAAATGTGTGTCTGATCCAACGCCAGATCCTTCTCTTCACCTTAAGAGTCACCAGAATCTATTCGTTTCTTCGCTAAATGTCCACATTAGATAACCCTGTCTACCAAATGAAACCTTTTTATTCTGGTTTCGCTGTGTTTATGAAAAGTTATTTAATTTCAATAATTAAAACAAAGGCAATGGTTAGTACGATCCTATATGCTAGCGAAACGATCAAGCTAAGCCAAACAAGAGTTAAGGCTTAACCCTTTATATCTACGCTGCGTGCGATCCATTCTTGTAATTAGATGGAGGGACAAAGTGGCAAATTGAGAGTTGCATACTCATACTGGTTTCCTATGCATTTACAATTTCCGTAGGCAGCGATGTTCGTCGCATGGAAGATGGTCGCATTCCCAAAGATATTCTCTATGGACAGTTGAGGGATGGCCAAAAGGGGGAAGTAGGTTGATGTAAAAGATTTTGTAAGGTAGATCTGTTTATTTTGTTTATTTCATCGTGTCCTTTATAGAACGTCGCTCCTATCACAGTCTGTGTTACAGTTTTTCAGTGAGGCTTTCGGAGTGTTTTTGTAAAGTTGTATTTGGCCACTGCGAGCTCACTTGCCTGACTTAAGTTCGCCATAGAATATTTTCTTTGGAAGCCGCTCGTCTGACATGCGGACAAAATGGTCAGTCCATCTAAGCTGCGATTTGCACAGAATTTGGTGGATGCTTGTCATGCCATCCCGCGAAAGAACTTTACAACTGTGATTCTTTCTTGTCATGTTATGTTTAGCAGTTTCCTTAAGCAGCCCAGATGAAAGTTATCAAGCGTCTTTGCATGTCGACTGTATGCATCCAGGTTTCATAGGCTTACAGACGAGTTTACTGGTCGACTGCCCCATAAACCTTCAATTTGGTTATAAGCTTAATTCCTCTCTGATGTGATGACAATATCACTAGCGCGTGAGGGAGAATTACGCACCGTCAGCTTCACTCTCTGGTCCTGATTTCATTTGATCTAGTAGCAAGATACGATCAAGACGAGCGGCGCAGTAATCCGGATGCATTGGGCGACCAAGGGGATCTTCTGTGTCTAGCCTTGCACCAGACGCTCCACCGTGAGTTGCTGATAGTCGCCTTGCTGCCCGTTGACCAGCCAGTGGTTCTTCCTCAAAGTTCGCTGAATCAAGTCTTCAAATGCTTAGCCCAGCCCTGTATCACCGTGGGTTTATTAGACCCATCGGCTACCCTCACTTGGTCTAGCCGGTCATGTCGAGACCTTTGCTGGGAGTATGGCCTCTGCCGCAAGCTGGCAGCTACATAGAGCCACAAGTGAAAGTTGAGTGCCAGGTGATGACCAACAATGGCCAAACTACCCAGGATAGGGAACGACATGTCTGCCACTAGGGGTACACCCCATACAACTCCTCAACAGTCACAATCAAGATGTGAGCATCGAAACAACGCCTTCTGTTCTCTGGGGTACATTTTAGTACTTGCACAGCCGTTTTTAGTGCTTGGTAGCAGGAGTTTGAGAACGTTCAGGGTTTGGTAGCAGGAGTTGGAGAACGTTCAGGGTTTGGAAGCGGGAGTTTGAGAACGTTCAGGGTTTGGAAGCGGGAGTTTGAGAACGTTCAGGGTTTGGAAGCGGGAGTTGGAGAACGTTCAGGGTTTGGAAGCAGGAGTTGGAGAACGTTCAGGGTTTGGAAGCGGGAGTTGGAGAACGTTCAGGGTTTGGAAGCGGGAGTTGGAGAACGTTCAGGGTTTGGAAGCGGGAGTTGGGAGAAAGTTCAGGGTTTGGAAGCGGGAGTTGGAGAACGTTCAGGGTTTGGAAGCGGGAGTTGGAGAAAGAGCGAACGAAGAAAAAGAAGTAGTAAGATTACTCTTTCGTGCACGATGAAAATGGTATTAAGTGGCGGGTTGCAGTAGCCTTCCCCACATACTGAGCGTTCTGATTAAGGTGGACTGGGGTCCACCAGAAGAGGTGTTATGCTTGGCTTCCTCTGCTTTTCGCCCACTACAAAAGGGATCACATCGATCGCTCACCTCTTTAGTCTAGTCCGTCATGAAAACAGTCCGTTTCCAGGGACACCTGCGTGGAAGTGAGGTGGGAGTATTGCCCCGCATATTTTACCTAACACTGACTAACATTGTCTGATCAGTATATTTTACCTGACCCTGACTAACATTGTCCGATCAGTATATTTTACCTGCCCCTGACTAACATGTCTAATCAGAATGTTTTACCTGACCAAGACTAACATATCCAATCAGTATGTTTTACATGACCCTGACTAACATGTCCAATCAGTATATTTTACCTGCCCCTGACTAACAGGTACAATCAGTATGTTTTACCTGACCCTGACTAACATGTCCAATCAGTATGTTTTACCTGATCAGACGTCAGTCTCCTCACACCATCCTGATATACAGTTTTCTTCAAATGCGGATTTTGTTTAATACCATTTCCTTCATGTACAATTTTTCCGATATACGGTTTTCTGTATCTACACTCGTCTATTTCTGATAACAATTATATATAAATGTCCTCCTTCAACTGCAAGAGAGTTGCTATTTGTTCCAACTGGCTTTCATGAGAATTGCAATAGCTTGCTAGTCTAGTTCCTTTAGAGGGATTATATTCCCAAGAATGCAGTTTATTGCCATACGCATTCCTTACAGCGTTAGTTTATTAGAGTTTGTTTACCTTCCACGATTAGGCTATCCTGTTGTTTGAATGTAGTCCAGAAAAGGCATTTTCTTAGTTTATATTTTTGTTTTAAAACTTTTTTAAACAGTAAAATAACACGTATAGCATATAGTAATCTTTAGGTCAGACATCTTGTTTTTGTGCCAAATGCGGTCATAGTTTTGAATGCATTGTTGTTGTTGTTTGTGAATGCCCACAATGAGTAGATTACTCTTCTGTGCGCACTGAAAAGGACGTTAAATGACGGATTGTTTACAGACTACTACAGCATCTACACCGAGGAGTGTCCACGTGGAACAGGAGGCCAGAACCCTGAGCACATTCTACAGGAATGCCCAATCTATAGGGAAATGAGATGCCAGACCTGGCCAGAGGGTGCGGAGCTGAGATAAAATCTGTGGGGCAGCCGCTCTGACCTGGTGAAGACTACAGACTTCCTCATGGCGACTGGCCTGCAGATATAGCATGACCAGAAGATCCTGAACGCAAAGAAAGAAGAAGACGGGCTATAGTAGTTTTCTTCACATCCCTTGCGTGCTGATGAAGGTGGAGCTGACTATTCCAGGCTGATGTACTATGCTTGGCTTCATCTGCGTGAGATGCAAGTCTCTGGCGTCAAACTGTGTAGTTGGTAATTAATCTTGGAGTAAAAGAACTGGACTTCCAACCACTTGCTGCCGTGCAGGTAGTTTGGTGACAGTCAAAGGATAGAGAGAGTTAACTCTAATTTTTTTTAAAAGGAGTTGCCAAAAGTAAGGATGTTGTGAGATGGTATCTCGGTCAATACGGTAAAAGAAATCAAACGCTTTAATCATAAAGGTGAACATAGGAGTTGTTGTTGTTGCCGCCACCGTCTTCGTTGCTGCTGTTGTTGATGTTACTACCACTATTATTGATGTTACTACTACTGTTGTTGTTGTTGTTGATGTTACTACTACTGTTGTTGTTGTTGTTGATGTTACTACTACTGTTGTTGTTGTTGTTGATGTTACTACTACTGTTGTTGTTGTTGTTGATGTTACTACTACTGTTGTTGTTGTTGTTGATGTTACTACTACTGTTGTTGTTGATGTTACTATCACTATTTTTGTTGTTGTTGATGTTACTATCACTATTTTTGTTGTTACTACTACTGTTGTTGTTGATGTTACTACTACTGGTGTTGTTGTTGTTGATGTTACTACTACTGGTGTTGTTGTTGTTGATGTTACTACTACTGTTGTTGTTGTTGTTGATGTTACTACTACTGTTGTTGTTGTTGTTGATGTTACTACTACTGGTGTTGTTGTTGTTGATGTTACTACTACTGTTGTTGTTGATGTTACTACTACTGTTGTTGTTGTTGATGATGTTACTACTACTGTTGTTGTTGTTGTTGATGTTACTACTACTGGTGTTGATGTTACTACTACTGGTGTTGATGTTACTACTACTGTTGTTGATGTTACTACTACTGTTGTTGTTAATGTTACTACTACTGGTGTTGATGTTACTACTACTGGTGTTGATGTTACTACTACTGTTGTTGATGTTACTACTACTGGTGTTGTTGTTGTTGATGTTACTACTACTGTTGTTGTTGTTGTTGATGTTACTACTACTGTTGTTGTTGTTGATGATGTTACTACTACTGTTGTTGTTGTTGTTGATGTTACTACTACTGTTGTTGGTGTTATTACTACTGGTGTTGATGTTACTACTACTGGTGTTGATGTTACTACTACTGTTGTTGATGTTACTACTACTGTTGTTGTTGATGTTACTACTACTGTTGTTGTTGTTGTTGATGTTACTACTACTGTTGTTGGTGTTATTACTACTGGTGTTGATGTTACTACTACTGGTGTTGATGTTACTACTACTGTTGTTGATGTTACTACTACTGTTGTTGTTGATGTTACTACTACTGTTGTTGTTGTTGATGTTACTACTACTGGTGTTGATGTTACTATCACTATTATTGTTGTTACTACTACTGTTGTTGTTGTTGATGTTACTACTACTGGTGTTATTGATGTTACTACTACTGGTGTTGATGTTACTATCACTATTATTGTAGTTACTACTACTGTTGTTGTTGTTGATGTTACTACTACTGGTGTTATTGATGTTACTACTACTGTTGTTGATGTTACTACTACTGTTGTTGTTGATGTTACTACTACTGTTGTTGTTGTTGTTGATGTTACTACTACTGTTGCTGCTGTTGTTGTTGATGATGTTGTTACTACTGTTGCTGTTGTTGTTGTTGATGATGTCATTACAACTGTTGCTGTTGTTGATGATGTCATTACTACTGTTGCTGTTCTTGTTGTTGTTGATGTTGTTACTACTGTTGCTGCTGTTGTTGATGATGTCATTACTACTGTTGCTGCTGTTGTTGATGATGTCATTACTACTGTTGCTGCTGTTGTTGATGATGTCATTACTACTGTTGCTGCTGTTATTACAACTGTTGCTGTTGTTGATGATGTCATTACTACTGTTGTTGATGTTGTTGATGTCATTACTACTGTTTCTACTGTTGTTGTTGATGTTACTATTACTTTTGCTGTTGTTGTTGTTGATGTTACTACTACTGTTGCTGTTGTTGTTGTTGATGTTACTACTACTGTTGCTGCTGTTATTCTTGGTGTTATTACTACTGTTGTTGACGCTACTGTTGTTGTTGTTCTTGATGTAATTACTACTGTTGCTGCTGTTATTACAACTGTTGCTGTTGTTGTTGTTGTTGATGTCATTACTACTGTTGCTGCTGTTGTTGATGATGTCATTACTACTGTTGCTGCTGTTGTTGATGATGTCATTACTACTGTTGCTGCTGTTGTTGATGATGTCATTACTACTGTTGCTGTTGTTGTTGTTGATGTTACTACTACCGTTGCTGCTGTTATTCTTGGTGTTATTACTACTGTTGTTGACGCTACTGTTGTTGTTGTTCTTGATGTAATTACTACTGTTGCTGCTGTTATTACAACTGTTGCTGTTGTTGTTGTTGTTGATGTCATTACTACTGTTGTTGATGTTGTTGATGTCATTACTACTGTTTCTACTGTTGTTGTTGATGTTACTATTACTGTTGCTGTTGTTGTTGTTGATGTTACTACTACTGTTGCTGCTGTTATTCTTGGTGTTATTACTACTGTTGTTGACGCTACTGTTGTTGTTGTTCTTGATGTAATTACTACTGTTGCTGCTGTTTTTGTTGATGTTATTTCTACTGTTGTTGTTGCAACTGTTGTTGCTGTTGATGTTGTGTTGCCGCTGCGACCGTTGTTTAGGTTGTCGTTGTTGAAGTTACTGTTGTTGTTTTTGTTGTTGGTGGCGATGTTGTTGTGGCTGCGACCGTTGTCATCGCTGCTTTTCTTCTTCTTCGTAGCTACTCTTGCTAAGTTGGACTAACCTTATGTGTCCTTGGTAGCAGATTATAGTGATCCCTCTTAAACCCAAGGCGTAGTTGACAAGCTGAAGAACTGGCTGTAGTGCAATGCACTATCGGGATTACAGTAACAACCCCCATCTTGTTAGCCAGACTGCTACGACACATCATGTTTCCAGGATCAGGAATGATGTGAGAAGTTGGAAATCTTGAGCATTGTTTTACCCGATCCTGGTTACTTTTCTCTTCTCTGCTTAATGGCGTCCCTTGTCATTTTCACAGTCATCTGTAGAAAATACTCTTTGGTCCAGTTTGACTTTTTTTCTAGTAGACAGTTCTGACAACAAACACCTGCTGCCTACAGGTAGGCTGAGGGACAGCCACAGACTATCGAAGCAGCCACCAAACAAATGCATGCTAGAGACGGATACACTCGGTACCATGGTTACAGCATTCAAGTCATTATTATGACAGTATATTAATAGTGTCATGTGTCTTTGTTCTTCTTGTGTTTCAGAATGGAAATAAAGATGAAAACATGGTTAACCTAGGACCTAGTGAAAAAACAGCGTATGTACCAACCTTTAAATATGTTTGTCTCTCTGTTCTGTATGCCTGTCCGTCCGTCCAAAATGTATGTCTACTTGTCCCATATGTCTGTCTTCTCGTCCTGTTTGTCTGTTCGTCCTGTCTCTTTTAACTTCACGTCTTTATACTGGTTTAGAAGACTCTGCGGAGTCTATATACGACCAGTTTCATTTACATTTACTTGTTCTAAAAGCTATGCGCATCCAATTTATTCTTAAATGCATGAATTGTCCCTGCCTCCACTACTTTCCGTGGCAATGCATTTCAAGCATTCACTACTCTCTAACTAAAAAAATATTTCCTAATATCTAATATGGACCTTTCTTTAGTTAATTTGTTGCTATGTCTCTTGTTCTTGTGTGTGGTTATATTTTAAAAAAAAAACTTTTTATAGTCTAATTTATCCGTTCCTTTGATTATCTTATAAACCTGTATTAAGTCACCACGAATTATTCTCTTTTCTATACACTTTCCTTTTAACAGTAATTCTGGGATCCCACTATCAGTCTTGTCGCTCTTTTTTATATCCTTTCCAGCATGTTTATATCTCCTCTACGAAAAGGACTCCACACCTGTACACAGTACTACAATCTAGGTCTAACTAATGCTTTATACAGTTTGACTATCACTTCCTAGCTCCTATGTTTAATAATTCTTGTTATCATACCTAATATTATATTTACCTTTTTCACTGCTACCTGGACTTGCTCACTCACTTCACCTGTAAGATCTAATATAACCCCTAAGTCCCTTTCCTTTTCTATCATTCTAATATTGTTCTCTCCCATTATGTAATTATGTTCCATATTTGATCTACTTATGTGGATAACTGTACATGTATCTACATTAAACTCCATTTGGCAGCTTACAGACCATTCTCGAATTTTTTCTAAATCCTACCTGAAATATATCCACTTTTGCTTTAGATTAGACACTACTGCGTAGTTTTGTGTCATCAGCAAATTTTGCAATCAATTCTTCTCGTCCTATACGTTTGTCCGTCCGTTCTGTATGTCTGTCTGTTCGTACTGTACATGTGTGCGTCCTGCATGTTTGTCTGCTTGTCCTATATGTCTGTCTATTAGTACTGTATATGTGTTCGTCATATATGTCTGTATATTGGTTTTGTATATGTTGTTGTTCGCTGTATGTGTGTCTGTTCACTGTGTATGTATGTCCGTCTTATACGTCTGCCGATTCGCCCCAAATGTATATCTGTTCGTTATGTCTGTCCATCCACGTCCGCTCTCTCTCTCTCTCTGTTCTCTCTCTCTCCCTCTCTCTCTCCCTCCCTCTCTCTCTCTTTCTCTCTCTCTATCTCTCTCGTATGTTGGCTATCTGTCATGTTTGGTTATCTGTCTAGTCTATTTTAAGCATTTGTATATATATATATATATATATATATATATATATATATATATATATATATATATATATATATATATATATATATATATATCTGTGTCTGTCCATCATGCCTTCCCGTCTGTCTGTTCTCTCTATTTCAAATTTCGTATTGCATCTGTCTGTCTTACGGAAAGCCTACCCATCCCTCAGGATGTCACATGTTCGCCTACCTATGCTATCTTACTTATACGTCTAAGTAGTTCTATCTATCTATCTATCTATCTATCTATCTATCTATCTATCTATCTATCTATCTATCTATCTATCTATCTATCTATCTATCTATCTATCTATCTATCTATCTATCTATCTATCTATCTATCTATCTATCTATCTATCTATCTATCTATCTATCTATCTATCTATCTATCTATCTATCTATCTATCTATCTATCTATCTATCTATCTATCTATCTATCTATCTATCTATCTATCTATCTATCTATCTATCTATCTATCTATCTATCTATCTATCTATCTATCTATCTATCTATCTATCTATCTATCTATCTATCTATCTATCTATCTATCTATCTATCTATCTATCTATCTATCTATCTATCTATCTATCTATCTATCTATCTATCTATCTATCTATCTATCTATCTATCTATCTATCTATCTATCTATCTATCTATCTATCTATCTATCTATCTATCTATCTATCTATCTATCTATCTATCTATCTATCTATCTATCTATCTATCTATCTATCTATCTATCTATCTATCTATCTATCTATCTATCTATCTATCTATCTATCTATCTATCTATCTATCTATCTATCTATCTATCTATCTATCTATCTATCTATCTATCTATCTATCTATCTATCTATCTATCTATCTATCTATCTATCTATCTATCTATCTATCTATCTATCTATCTATCTATCTATCTATCTATCTATCTATCTATCTATCTATCTATCTATCTATCTATCTATCTATCTATCTATCTATCTATCTATCTATCTATCTATCTATCTATCTATCTATCTATCTATCTATCTATCTATCTATCTATCTATCTATCTATCTATCTATCTATCTATCTATCTATCTATCTATCTATCTATCTATCTATCTATCTATCTATCTATCTATCTATCTATCTATCTATCTATCTATCTATCTATCTATCTATCTATCTATCTATCTATCTATCTATCTATCTATCTATCTATCTATCTATCTATCTATCTATCTATCTATCTATCTATCTATCTATCTATCTATCTATCTATCTATCTATCTATCTATCTATCTATCTATCTATCTATCTATCTATCTATCTATCTATCTATCTATCTATCTATCTATCTATCTATCTATCTATCTATCTATCTATCTATCTATCTATCTATCTATCTATCTATCTATCTATCTATCTATCTATCTATCTATCTATCTATCTATCTATCTATCTATCTATCTATCTATCTATCTATCTATCTATCTATCTATCTATCTATCTATCTATCTATCTATCTATCTATCTATCTATCTATCTATCTATCTATCTATCTATCTATCTATCTATCTATCTATCTATCTATCTATCTATCTATCTATCTATCTATCTATCTATCTATCTATCTATCTATCTATCTATCTATCTATCTATCTATCTATCTATCTATCTATCTATCTATCTATCTATCTATCTATCTATCTATCTATCTATCTATCTATCTATCTATCTATCTATCTATCTATCTATCTATCTATCTATCTATCTATCTATCTATCTATCTATCTATCTATCTATCTATCTATCTATCTATCTATCTATCTATCTATCTATCTATCTATCTATCTATCTATCTATCTATCTATCTATCTATCTATCTATCTATCTATCTATCTATCTATCTATCTATCTATCTATCTATCTATCTATCTATCTATCTATCTATCTATCTATCTATCTATCTATCTATCTATCTATCTATCTATCTATCTATCTATCTATCTATCTATCTATCTATCTATCTATCTATCTATCTATCTATCTATCTATCTATCTATCTATCTATCTATCTATCTATCTATCTATCTATCTATCTATCTATCTATCTATCTATCTATCTATCTATCTATCTATCTATCTATCTATCTATCTATCTATCTATCTATCTATCTATCTATCTATCTATCTATCTATCTATCTATCTATCTATCTATCTATCTATCTATCTATCTATCTATCTATCTATCTATCTATCTATCTATCTATCTATCTATCTATCTATCTATCTATCTATCTATCTATCTATCTATCTATCTATCTATCTATCTATCTATCTATCTATCTATCTATCTATCTATCTATCTATCTATCTATCTATCTATCTATCTATCTATCTATCTATCTATCTATCTATCTATCTATCTATCTATCTATCTATCTATCTATCTATCTATCTATCTATCTATCTATCTATCTATCTATCTATCTATCTATCTATCTATCTATCTATCTATCTATCTATCTATCTATCTATCTATCTATCTATCTATCTATCTATCTATCTATCTATCTATCTATCTATCTATCTATCTATCTATCTATCTATCTATCTATCTATCTATCTATCTATCTATCTATCTATCTATCTATCTATCTATCTATCTATCTATCTATCTATCTATCTATCTATCTATCTATCTATCTATCTATCTATCTATCTATCTATCTATCTATCTATCTATCTATCTATCTATCTATCTATCTATCTATCTATCTATCTATCTATCTATCTATCTATCTATCTATCTATCTATCTATCTATCTATCTATCTATCTATCTATCTATCTATCTATCTATCTATCTATCTATCTATCTATCTATCTATCTATCTATCTATCTATCTATCTATCTATCTATCTATCTATCTATCTATCTATCTATCTATCTATCTATCTATCTATCTATCTATCTATCTATCTATCTATCTATCTATCTATCTATCTATCTATCTATCTATCTATCTATCTATCTATCTATCTATCTATCTATCTATCTATCTATCTATCTATCTATCTATCTATCTATCTATCTATCTATCTATCTATCTATCTATCTATCTATCTATCTATCTATCTATCTATCTATCTATCTATCTATCTATCTATCTATCTATCTATCTATCTATCTATCTATCTATCTATCTATCTATCTATCTATCTATCTATCTATCTATCTATCTATCTATCTATCTATCTATCTATCTATCTATCTATCTATCTATCTATCTATCTATCTATCTATCTATCTATCTATCTATCTATCTATCTATCTATCTATCTATCTATCTATCTATCTATCTATCTATCTATCTATCTATCTATCTATCTATCTATCTATCTATCTATCTATCTATCTATCTATCTATCTATCTATCTATCTATCTATCTATCTATCTATCTATCTATCTATCTATCTATCTATCTATCTATCTATCTATCTATCTATCTATCTATCTATCTATCTATCTATCTATCTATCTATCTATCTATCTATCTATCTATCTATCTATCTATCTATCTATCTATCTATCTATCTATCTATCTATCTATCTATCTATCTATCTATCTATCTATCTATCTATCTATCTATCTATCTATCTATCTATCTATCTATCTATCTATCTATCTATCTATCTATCTATCTATCTATCTATCTATCTATCTATCTATCTATCTATCTATCTATCTATCTATCTATCTATCTATCTATCTATCTATCTATCTATCTATCTATCTATCTATCTATCTATCTATCTATCTATCTATCTATCTATCTATCTATCTATCTATCTATCTATCTATCTATCTATCTATCTATCTATCTATCTATCTATCTATCTATCTATCTATCTATCTATCTATCTATCTATCTATCTATCTATCTATCTATCTATCTATCTATCTATCTATCTATCTATCTATCTATCTATCTATCTATCTATCTATCTATCTATCTATCTATCTATCTATCTATCTATCTATCTATCTATCTATCTATCTATCTATCTATCTATCTATCTATCTATCTATCTATCTATCTATCTATCTATCTATCTATCTATCTATCTATCTATCTATCTATCTATCTATCTATCTATCTATCTATCTATCTATCTATCTATCTATCTATCTATCTATCTATCTATCTATCTATCTATCTATCTATCTATCTATCTATCTATCTATCTATCTATCTATCTATCTATCTATCTATCTATCTATCTATCTATCTATCTATCTATCTATCTATCTATCTATCTATCTATCTATCTATCTATCTATCTATCTATCTATCTATCTATCTATCTATCTATCTATCTATCTATCTATCTATCTATCTATCTATCTATCTATCTATCTATCTATCTATCTATCTATCTATCTATCTATCTATCTATCTATCTATCTATCTATCTATCTATCTATCTATCTATCTATCTATCTATCTATCTATCTATCTATCTATCTATCTATCTATCTATCTATCTATCTATCTATCTATCTATCTATCTATCTATCTATCTATCTATCTATCTATCTATCTATCTATCTATCTATCTATCTATCTATCTATCTATCTATCTATCTATCTATCTATCTATCTATCTATCTATCTATCTATCTATCTATCTATCTATCTATCTATCTATCTATCTATCTATCTATCTATCTATCTATCTATCTATCTATCTATCTATCTATCTATCTATCTATCTATCTATCTATCTATCTATCTATCTATCTATCTATCTATCTATCTATCTATCTATCTATCTATCTATCTATCTATCTATCTATCTATCTATCTATCTATCTATCTATCTATCTATCTATCTATCTATCTATCTATCTATCTATCTATCTATCTATCTATCTATCTATCTATCTATCTATCTATCTATCTATCTATCTATCTATCTATCTATCTATCTATCTATCTATCTATCTATCTATCTATCTATCTATCTATCTATCTATCTATCTATCTATCTATCTATCTATCTATCTATCTATCTATCTATCTATCTATCTATCTATCTATCTATCTATCTATCTATCTATCTATCTATCTATCTATCTATCTATCTATCTATCTATCTATCTATCTATCTATCTATCTATCTATCTATCTATCTATCTATCTATCTATCTATCTATCTATCTATCTATCTA
>JAVGWX010000010.1:39339086-39574086 GCA_036924085.1 Ariolimax columbianus
GCACATCACAGGGAGCACAGTGGAATGGAAAAAAAGAGGTGTAGGTCTTTGCAACCGTCCAATACCGTGTTATACGAAGCGTGTTCAAATGAAACCGGACCTAACTGCACCAAGTGAACATTCGTACGATGCGAAAGATGACGTCAATTCTGGTGTAAATAGCACATACCAACCGTCAAGTTTGCAAAATTGTATTATCCTCAGACTCAGTTTCCTCAACAGACCGTTGAAAACATGGAGGGTGTGATACGGAATCCATCCAGAGTGGTCATTCGGTTTCTAACAGCTGAAAGATATCGAGCAGCTGACATTCATCGCAGAATGCGGGCGGTGTATGGTGACCCGAATTGCCGCATCAATTTTGGCATCATCTGACGCGCAACAATATGCGCCTGGCCTATTCTCTGATGATCTTTAGTTTACTCACGTCCTTCTTTAAACACCGTTACCAGTTCCTTACTGTTCTCTTCCACACACTTTTGTCACCATAGATCTATTGCAGCCGACCTTCATTGTGGAGATGGCATCCGGACTGAACCTGTCAGAAATGACGTAAGAAACAAATAAGGAATGTGGATAAATCTAGCTGCTCCCACTTTGTATAAACTTTAAGTCGTAAAAATGTCAACAGATATAGACAGGTTCGATGATTTGACATGTATTTGTTAAAGACCTATGCTCCATGAGGAGCTTAAAGTGTTTTTGATTGATTGACTGAAAGAAAATGCACCGAAAATGGCAGATGACACGTGAAAAAAAAAGACACAGGCGAACCATTGATAAAATACAAGGAGAGGTCAACCACGTTAATGTGGGATATTCTGTTCGTTATTAATATTACGATTCGTTTTTGACTGCCTCTCGTATTACAATATTTTGAGTCTTTTGGTCGAAGAATAACAACTTACGTATGGAACTGGGGGGGGGGGGGGGGAGGAGGGGGTGACGTGGTGAAGCTGCTAGTGTCACCGCTCACAGCCCAAAGTTACGGTGTTTCAATTCTTGGAACATCAAGAGCGTATCCCTATGGAAAGTTCAAAAATTATTTTTTTAATGCGTGCTAAAGTCGGATTCACTGAGCCATTAGATGAAAAATACAGTACAATGCACATTGCTTTAGAAACAAACGATAAACGTAAGAGACATACAAAAACACTACTTTATCCGTCGTATCCTGGTTTTGTCAGCATGCACAACTTCAACTATCATGCATTCCCTTAGCCATTCTGTACAAACATTTGTCTTTTGCAGAGTCAAGCCAAAGGACTTCGAGTTTCTGAAAGTCATTGGGAAAGGCAGTTTTGGTAAAGTGCTCCTTGCCCGGCACAAAACGGAGGAGTGTGTGTATGCAGTCAAGGTGTTGCAGGTACACATTCAAATGGAAGTGTTGCTACGCCTTTAGAGCATGTGTCTTCAACCCTTTTTGTTCCATAAACCCTATACACCATGAGTAAGAACATCATTTCTCCTTTTCCGGCTTTTCTCACACAGAAGGTTCACCGCAAGTATCAGTTTGTCTATATAAGTGCATGTACATTCATCATCATCATCAGTCCCCATTGGGGCACCAACACTGCAGATTGTTGGACAAGTTCCCGCCACTACACTCGGTTTTGTGCCAGGCCAGGATATTTGTTACACTTTTTTACCTTCTCGTCCACTCTTTGATATTGTCATCCCATCTCTTGTTCTGCCTCCCTCTCTTACGCTTCCCATGCACAGTACCTTGCAGAATTGTCTTGGTCAACCCAGACGATCTTGAAACATACCCATTCCATGTGAGCTTGCGTGATTTTACCCCAGCCAATAGGTCTTTATATATTGGCCGACCTCTCTCTTAACAATGTTCCGAACTGCCTTATTCGTGACATGGTCTAGATACGAATTGCCGAGGATTGCACAAATTCTTTGCTCTAGAACCGTTGTCAGAGTCCAAGTTTCGCATGTATACATGAAAGGAATAAGTATATTTACTCGCATTATTTTTGTGTTTTACACAATTAATTGCAATAGAAAATGTTTACACAATTAATCGCAATAGAAAATGTTGATGAACTTCAAAGTTGTAATAAAACTTAAATTATTTATTTATTATTTATTTATTAGACTAATTACTTAACAGACTAAACTGAAGCATAATTCCCATAGAGCACGATGTAGTGTAGGGGTGTCAATTGAGCACACAGTTAGTTTGCAATCCCAACATTCCGGGTTTGTAATCACTTGGTGTTCAAGGACACAACCGACTCCGCCACATGTACACAAAATTAAAGAATGGCAACTGAGCTGCATGTACACGCGGACAGGCACTCCAGACTGCAGAGCACATACTACAGAACTGCCCCGAATATGATATACCGAGACAATTCCACTGGCCCATAGAAACAACACTGGAAGAGAAACTTAATGGACCTATATGCGAACTACAAAATACAGTGAAGTTTATACAGCAGAATAATAGTTGTCCATCACAAATGATGAAGACCACTCTCTTTGTTCAGCCGTGTGGACAGTCGGATCTCTTGCTGTGTCCGCTGAAATGGGTGACTTGCGCGGAGATTTGGATTAAAGTGAGGAAGAAACTGCGCCTTTTGTCAACCTCACTCACAGAGCCTAAGCTACCTTTTGCCAGTGGCAAGACATTCATCGAGACGACTGGAAATAGCATAGGATGCAGATTTTGTCTCAGGGTTACCACCGAAGCCTTTCCGTAAACATGTAACCCGCAGGGTAGAAAGGTGGGATGGCATCTAACGCAGTTTGTCGTGCCTTTTCGATAACCACAAGAGGTCGTATGGACAACACTCAGCGTGTGAGTGAGTCTGGCATCTCTCCCCAGCTGTATTCAGTTCATCATAGTAGCATCTAAAATTCCCACACTCCAAATTCGTGAAGGTGAACCGGCAGAACTAACCCGTGAAATACGACATAGGTATAAGCGTAGTGCCATTCAGCCGGCGTCCAGACCAGGATGAACGGATGGAAGAAATCACAAAAAAAGAACGAAATAACAAGTCCCGACGGAAAACAACACCACGTTTCCGTGAACACAAGTGTAAGTCGTCGACTAGTGTGAATTCCAGGCAAATCCGTGGTCTGGCGGCATCCATAATGATCCAAAACAGTAGAGAAATGTAAACTCGCAGCCAGTTATGGCGCCATCTTTGCCAGATTTTTTTTTTACAGCAGAATACATTGCAGATATTGACATATATTTTCAAGCGAACGAAAGAAGGCTTCGTGCTCAGTTTGACTGGGCCTGTCTGAGATTTTTCACGGTATCACCACTTCTCCACGTACAGAAAGGATTGGCAAAACTACATACATAATAACAATACATTACAGATATACACAAGCATCCGTAGACGTGCCAATATAGTCTTGATGTGACCTAAAAGACTGCGATCTGTGGTTTAAAGTGCCGTGCCTTTGGAATGAGACTGAAGAAAGGAAAACCTTTAATAAACAACATCATTTATTCCTTGTCGTCGTCGTTATTTGTTGATGTTATTATTTGCTACCACTGCTGAGGTTTTCAAGCCAGACAACTTTTCTTTGGTAGCCCATTACGGTGGCTCTTTTTATATCCCGAGATGGACTGACCTAGGTTGACTGTGGTCATCCTTGATGTTGTGCAATTCAAAGCTTCACAAACTCATTGGCCTGACTGCTGTATTACAGCATGTTTCCAGGAACGCGACGAGGGCGTGAGGTGGAGTCTTGGTCAGTATGTTTCACTTGGCTCCTGGATAAACCGTACAGAAGGTCATACTTAATTCAGCTGTTTTAAAGCAAAACTCCATTGGTTTGCCCAGACCCATGGCCGGTATCAGACTATTTTGCACCTTAGACTAGGCTAAGTATTCCATTCATATATTAGAGGACATTAATTTTATTTTCCTGAATATTTTGACTTGACATGTCTCCGGTAAAAATATGGATATTGTACGTGATAAAACATATAATTATGGGTCGGCCTGTTGGCTTATCTTCACATATGAAATAGCCTTATAAATAAATAATTATATATACATACATGAAGGTTTTCTGTGCTCTATATCAACAGTCATTAATTAGACCTAGATTGGAGTATTGTGTACAGGTGAGGAGTCCTTATCGTAGAGGGGATATAAACATGCTGGAAAGAATACAAACAAGAGCGACAAAGATGATAGTGGGATTCCAGAATTACAGTTATGAGGAAAGAGTCAGAAAAACCGGCCTACAGTGTCTAGAAGAGAGAAGAATTCATGGTGACTTAATACAGGTTTATAAGATGATCAGAGGAACGGATAAATTTGACTATAACAAGTTGTTTTTTTAAATACAGCCAACCACAATAACAAGAGGGCATAGCTACAAGTTGACTAAAGAGAGGTCCAGATTAGATATTAGGAAATATTTTGTTAGTCAGAGAGTGGTGAATGCTTGGAATGCATTGCCAGAGGAGGTAGTGGAGGCAGGGACAGTTAATGCATTTAAGAATAAATTGGATGCGCATAACTTTTAGAGCAAGGTGATGTAAATGAAACTGGTTGTATACATACTCTGCAGGGTCTTCTAAACCAGTATAAAGACATTAAGTCAAGTTAAGGTTATTATTGGTCTAATACATTATTCAAACATGTTTTCATTAGTTCATACATGATACAAACAGGTTTTCATTGGTCTATACATTATAGAAACAGGTTTTCATTGGTCTTTACATAATACATATTTTTTCATCATTTCTATAAGCGACTAGGGTGTTCCTTTACCCCATGTACGGATTACTATCCTGTGAAGTTGATAGATATTATCATTGCATGATTTACCTTATTGATTGATCGATTATAATGTGTCTCCAGAAACACGCCATAATGAAAAAAAACGAGGCCAAGCATATAATGGCAGAACGAAACGTGCTTCTGAAAAACATCAAGCACCCATTTCTAGTCGGATTACACTACAGCTTCCAGACGCCGGACAAACTATATTTTGTGCTGGACTATGTGAATGGAGGCGAGGTTAGTGCCAGTCTTGTAATGATTTCTGTTTTGAGAAAAGATAAAAAGAAAGTGCAGGTAGTGAATTATAAATATATACAGCTGTAAATAGACATAGTAAAGATCGAAACCTGTTTATAAACATAAATAAAACAAAGATAATGACCACTAACAAAACACGATGTCAATATAAATTTGCAGTAGGTGGTGAGGAAAAAGATCAGGTCATGCTTTTTTAATATCTTGGTTCCAGAATTGACAAAAATGGCGACTGCTCGAAAGAAATCAGAAGACGACTAGCCATGGCAACCCAGAGGCTGAAGAGCCTAAAGAAATTATGGCAGAGGACCAATAAAATGACAAAAGTGAAAGTCTTGAGAGCCTGTGTTTTTCCTCTGGCAGTGCATGGCTGCAAATCATGGACGATTACCAAAACTTTCAGACAAAGATTTGATTTCGAGTCAAAATGTTACAGAAAGATCCTCAGAATACCCTGGACAGAGAAAAAGACAAATATAGAAATTCTGCAAGATTTGAACAAAGAGGAAAACTGGATTATCAATTCCATTTTGGCCCAGATAATTGTAATACTTTGGTCACATCAAGAGACACAACGGTCTTGAGAGAACAGTGATGGAAGGTATGGAACTGGTCAAAAGAGACAGGGGTAGACCAAGAAGACAATGGAACCAAGATATCCATAAATGTGTATACCTGTGGCGAAGGCTGGCGTTTTGACAAGGGAAAGAGTTTCTTTAAGACAGGCTGTGATGAAAGTGACATTCTATAAAGGACATGCTACATGATGATGATGATAATATATATATGAGAGGAAAACAGACAGACAGACACATATAGATTCAATTAAACTGCATTAGATTAGTTTAGGTAAACTTTTAGATTTAGTGTGGATTTAGTTTAGATTAGTTTGGTTTAGATTAGATTTAGAGTAGATTTAGAGTAGAGCAGGGTTATTAGTACTCGAGGTAAGGATGGGATATGATAGAATATAATCAGAAAGGATAGGATAAGGTATATGATATGATATAATAGGATAGACTAAAATAAGATATGATGATAAGATATGATATAATAGGATAGGATAAAATAAGATATGATAGATAATATATGAAATAAAAGGATAGAATAGAATAAGATATGATATGATATAATAAGATCGAATAGGATGATTTGTGTTTTGAAACATGATGACTATGCAGATGAGGACATCAATGGTAGTAGTGGTAACCTTGACCCACTGTTTGTTCTATCTCAGCTTTTCTTCCACTTGCAACGAGAAAGGACATTCCCTGAACACCGCGCCAAATTCTATGCAGCAGAAATAGCCAGTGCTCTTGGTTACCTACACTCTCTCGATATCATATACAGGTGAGTGACTGACAGCTTGTCTGTTCCAGGGGCACAAAAAGGAACGAAAAATATAATACTGTAACCTACCTGGCATATCGTAAGTGATGACTAAGAAGGTTGTGAATGGGACTGGTTACACATTATGTAGAAACTATCATTATCAGGTCATTCAGTCCTGGTACAGTTTTACAAGCTCAGTATTCTGACTGGATTTTTTTGCCTGTCAGCTGTGGCGTTATTCAGATCAGTGAAATTCTTGTCTCCATCATGTCTCTCTATACTTGTCACAAAGGTATTTCTTGGGTCTTGTCCCTTCCTTTCTTTCCCTGTGTTCTGTCTTCTTCCAAGACTTACTTCACTGGGTCTTCATGATGTAGTTTGTGGTCCGGCCAGGTTAGTCGTTGTTTTTGTATCAGCCTTCTTTCCTCTCACACTTTTAACTTAACTTAACGTTTTGCCTATTTATGCTATTCTTTCTCTGTCCATCTCACTTTAAACTATCTATCTATCTTCAGTCCACTTGTATCGTTAGACGCCGTAGGGACGTGTGACCTCCTTTGTTTCATATTTTTTGGCATGCAAAAATACACTGGTGACTTGCCAGATCAATCCCAGTATCTGTTACCAACATAACGGTTGGTAGCCTCTGAAAGTTACCTTCGCATATTTTGGAACTGATGGTGGTGTTGGAAGCGTAAATTACAGCAAAGTAGACCCGCAGCCTGTAAGGCGCCATCTATGCCGCTCCTCTAACCACATAACCAAGACCAGATGTTATAGCCACACGGTCCCCTTTCTCTGTGGGCGAGAATCTTTAGAATAATTTGAATAGACTTTTAACATCAATTTTGACAGAGCAGATGCCGTTAATGCTACTCTATTCGATTTCCTACTCTATTCGATTTCCTACTCTATTCGATTTCCTACTCTATTCGATTTCCTACTCTATTCGATAGCTGGGATCTGTCTTGTATGAAGGCAGGTGATAAGTATGGCCAGTTGGCCGACAAGTGTATTTCCGCCATCCCATAGCATTTCTGCAGTGATTCCTTCCAGACCGGACAATTTGTATGAATTTAGGTGTTGGGTCGCATGCAGGACCTTGTCAATACCTTTATCGGGCATTCATAGTTAGTGGTTGCTGTTTTTTATACTAATAGACATATGTAGAACTTTGGGCATTCTTCCTCCATTTGCTCAGTATCTGTTAATGTTGTATCATATTCCTTCTTCAGGGCTGTCATGAAGCTCTTCTTCTGCTGTGGTGTCTTCCTGTATTTTATGATACTACTTCTTGTCTCAGAGGCATTTATGAGACTCTGTAAGCTGTACTGCTCATGATGTTCTTTAAGCCTGTGTTAAATCGTCCTGTTTAGTAAACAGAGAGTGATCCTATCGAGCCCACCTCTGATCGGGAGAATTTTGTGTGCGCACATATACACGCGCACACACACATACATACATATAAATACACATGCAAAGAAATGTGCATACAAACGAACGCACACACCATGCATGCACATATTATACCATACCATGCCACGCTATACCACACCATCCCATACCACGCCATGCCATGACATACCACATCATGACATACCACACTATACCACACCATGACATGCCTAACCACGCCTTGACATAACACACCATGACGTACCACACCATGCCATGACATACTATGCCATACCACACCATGACATACCATACTACACCATGCAATACCACACTATGACATGCCATACCACACCATGACATACCATGCATACCACACCATGACATGCCATGCCACACCATGCCATACCCTACCATGACATGCCACATCATGACATACCCCAACATGACATACCACACCATGACATGCCAGCCCATACCGCACCATGTCATACCACGCCATACCAGACCATACCACACCATACCATACCATACCATATCACACTATGCAATACTACATCATACCACACTATACCATGCCACAACATGCCATGCCATACCACACAATACCATGCCACAACATGCCATGCCATACGATGCCATATCACATCATGTCATACCATACCTAACCAAATCATACCATACCATAAAACACCACATCACGCCATACATGCCTTAATAGCACACACTGCAACCTTTACATTTCCTCTTCCTCCCCAACCTCTAGAAAAACCAAGTATTCACTGTTATTCCGATGTATGGACACATTTTTTTTAAAGATAATGAAATTCCTACCCAATATCCCACCTACCTATCCCCAAACCTATATATCCCCAAACCTACATATCCCCAAACCTACCTATCCCCAGGGCTACATATCTCCAGACTTACCTTTCCACAGACCTACCTATCCTAGGGCTATCTATTCCAGACCTACCTATTTCCAGACCTACCTATCCCAGGGCTATCTATTCCAGACCAACTTATCCCCAGACCAACCTATTCCCAGACCAACATATCCCCAGACCAACCTATCCCCAGACCAACATATCCCCTGACCAACCTATTCCCAGACCAACCTATCCCCAGACCAACCTATCCCCAGACCAACCTTTCCCCAGACCAACCTATCCTCAGACCTACCTATCCCCAGCGACCTACCTCTCCCAAAACCTACCTCTCCCCAAACCTACCTATCCCCAGACCTTCTTATCCCCAAACCTACCTATCCCCAAACCTACCTATCCCCAAACCTACCTATCCCCAGACCTACCCATCCCCAGACCAACCTATAATAATAATGTTAGTGAAGGCGTCAAACTCCAGCTGCGTCGATCGACCACTAGCATGTCCAACTGCCGAGGCTGTGTTCATGCGTAGTGTGTCGACCTTAATCCCATCACACTCCCCAGGTGAAGCCGTCTACTCAGCAATCTTGGGATTAGGGCCGCGAGGAGTGTGTTAGACCAATGTTTGTGTCAAGATTTCCGTGTCTGTCCGTGTCAAACTCCCTGTTTTTACGTGTCCGCCGCCTAGGATTCTGATTGTGTCCACCTTTTGGTCAGCGTGACCCTTGCTGTGCTGAGAATACGAGGTTGGAGAAATATCGTGTAACATCCGGTGGAGTGAAGGGCGTGCAGGAGGAAGTCGGCGTCAGTCTGAGCAGAAAGATCCTTGAGTAGTGATAATGTTGACTGAATTCTGGTGTGCAGTTAAGCGGAATGTTCAACTCTGTCATGGACTGGTCTCCCACGGCTTGAGACAGGCATGAAATGCAGCGAAATATAGCCTAACAAACAGGATAACCGATTGAAAGCACATACATTCCACAGAAAAAAGTCCTTGATACCACCTGGTGATAGAGTTGTGAAATATAATTCGAACAGGAACCACCAAACATCAGAAAACTCGACACTAACACTAGAGCGAGTTTAGAGCGCAGGCATTAAAGCGCTGTCATCTTACTTGTCTCCAACCTATCCCAGACCTATTTATCCCCAGACCAACCTATCCCAGGTCAACTTATCCCAGGGCGACCTATCCCCAAACCTATCCCCAGACATACCTATCCCCAAACATATCTCCAGAAATACCTATCCCCAAACCTATCTCCAGACATACCTATCCCCAAACATATCTCCAGACATACCTATCCCCAAACATATATCCAGGCATACCTATCCCCAAACATATCTCCAGACATAACTATCCCCAAACATATCTCCAGACATACCTATCCCCAAATATATCTCCAGACATACCTATCCCCAAACATATCTCCAGACATACCTATCCCCAAACATATCTCCAGACATACCTATCCCCAAACATATCTCCAGACATACCTATCCCCAAACATATCTCCAGACATACCTATCCCCAAACATATCTCCAGACATACCTATCCCCAAACATATCTCCAGACATACCTATCCCCAAACCTATCTCCAGACATACCTATCCCCAAACCTATCTCCAGACATACCTATCTCCAGACATACCTATCCCCAAACATATCTCCAGAGATACCTATCCCCAAACCTATCTCCAGACATACCTATCCCCAAACCTATCTCCAGACATACCTATCCCCAAACCTATCTCCAGACATACCTATCCCCAAACCTATCTCCAGACATACCTATCCCCAAACATATCTCCAGACATATCTATCCCCAAACCTATCTCCAGACATACCTATCCCCAAACCCATCTCCAGAGATACCTATCCCCAAACCTATCTCCAGACATACCTATCCCCAAACCTATCTCCAGACATACATATCCCCAAACATATCCCCAGACATACCTATCCCCAAACCTATCTCCAGAGATATCTATCCCCAAACCTATCTCCAGATATACCTATCCCCAAACCTATCTCCAGACATACCTATCCCCAAACCTATCTCCAGACATACCTATCCCCAAACATATCTCCAGACATACTTATCCCCAAACCTATCTCCAGACATACATATCCCCAAACCTATCCCCAGACATACCTATCCCCAAACCTATCTCCAGAGATACCTATCCCCAAACCTATCTCCAGATATACCTATCCCCAAACCTATCTCCAGACATACCTATCCCCAAACCTATCTCCAGACATACCTATCCCCAAACCTATCCCCAAACATACCTATATCGAAACCTACTATCCCCAGACCTACATATTCTCAGATCGACATTTCCCCAGGGAAACCTATCCTCCTTATATTATCGCTGTCACACATTCCGTCTCGCTTTTTGTTGTGATTTGTTCACAATTTTCATTTGCTTTTTGTTGTGATTTGTTTGTTATTTTCATTTGCTTTTTGTTGTGATTTGTTTATTATTTTCATTTGCTTTTTGTTGTGATTTGTTTGTTATTTTCATTTGTTTTTTTGTTGTGATTTTTTTATTTTCATTTGTTTTTTGTTGTGATTTGTTTATTTTCATTTGTTTTTTGTTGTGATTTGTTTGTTATTTTCATTTGCTTTTTTGTTGTGATTTGTTTGTTATTTTCATTTGTTTTCTTTTGTCCCTGATGAAGACAACCTTTCTGAACGTAACGCGAGTTTCATTTGGTATTGGTCCTGGTGCTGTCACTGAGCCATTACTTATATTCGAGACGTGTTCAAATGAAACCGGACCAAACTGCACCAAGTGAACATACCTACGATGTGCATGATGACGTCACTTCGGGTATAAACAGCTCATACCAACCGCCTTGTTTGCAAAATTTCATTATCTTCCGACTCATATTTTCCTCAGCAGACCATTGAAAACACTGCCTTTACAACAACTAGTTTAGCTATTTAACCACGTAACGAAACTGCTAGAAAGAGCCTATGAAAGTGTTAAATTATTTTATCTTTACAATTTTGTTGATCTCTACATTTCGCATCAAAGTCTACTTTTGCATCATTTTTTTCAGTTGTTTTATAACATTCTTTATCATTTTCAACTTCTTCCGTAATTCTCGTAATCGTTTTTCTTTTTGCATCATTAACTTTAAATGTTTCATAATAAAATTTTATATTTTTCAATAGATTTACATTTTTCAACATCGTCATATGTTTCAATATCTTCAAATATTGTAAAATCTTCAAACGCTTCAATATCTTCAAATGTTACATCATCATCAAATGTTTCAATACTTTTAGATCTTCAAATTTTCTCCTCTTCATTTTCTTCACCTTTGTCATAATCATCCCTTTTCAATGATTTTATTTGTTTTTGTATATTTTTTGTTTGGCTGCTATTATTCCGTACAGTTTATAATCTGGCTTGGTGAAACTACAACCGTTTCAGACACATACAATATTCTTTTCGTTATATAAATTAGATGCGCATAGCTTTTAGAGGAGGGAAATGCAAATGTAACTGGTTGTATAAAGACTCAGATGAGTCTTCTAAACCAGTATAAAAACGTTAAGTTATATGTAGGCGTTAATTTATTTATTTTCATACCTCTTGGGCGTTGTCACTAAACTTAAATCTGATTCTCTATTGTATTCTTGTTTTTGTCATCGTATCCCATGTTGTCATGTTACAACAGTGTGGGGTATAATTTCTTTCAGTTACATCATGGCTTTGTTCGACATCAAATTTATGAAAATGAGGTCGAACTGAGTGGAACATGAGTCATTTCAGACACATACTATATCCTTTTCGTTTTGTAGATTGGATGCGCATAGCCTTAAGCTGAAGGAACATAATCGTTAAGATTAGAAACTGATTTGCTAGTCTAACTTTAGATACAGCAGTAAGCATGGAACGTTATAGTTGAGACTCGTAATCCAGGTCAATGAGTCAGCTTTGCTGACTACATTGTGTATAACAGGGGAACCATACCGGGTTCGAAATCACTTCGTTTCCACTGTGACTTGGCATGTTGGGGATTTTTCTGTGAATGACCACTTCTCCACGTGCAGAAATGACTGGCAAAACTATTATACTGCAAAGCTGGCATAGTGGAACACATCGCAAACAGATGCACACATGCATCCATACACTGGCCAATACGTCCTGATACCGCCCAACGAATTGTGGTCTGGGGATGGAAAGAACTGTGCCTTCGTCAGTTGAATCCAGAAAGGCGAAAGTTTAATCAAACTAAAAAATGGGGTGTAAAAATGGCCATATTTTGACCTGAATGATATGTTCTAAAGTATCGACTAAAGAGAGTTGGATTAACCAGCAAAATTATCACTTGCTTTGGGCACAATAGAGAAGGGAAACCAAAAAATACAAATTGTTTACAATATGAAAAGTTGACAAGGTCTTACATTTTTGTTTACATCTTATCTTGCCGTATATGAATCCAGGGTGGAGGGCTGCGTGGTTCTCAAAAGCTTTTTTTGTTTTCAAGGCTGTGCAAATAAAAATCAGTATTCTGCTTCAATTCCGAAACAAGTCAACATAGTACAGACGTCTGTTTGTCACATTCTGGGTAGCTCTGGTCTTCGGAAACTTAGTGGCGTCCCTGTCAACTATACCGTGTTTGGATATCTCGGGTCTTCGGATACTTATTGGCGTCCCTGTCAACTATACCGTGTTTGGATATCTCTGGTCTTCGGGTACTTATTGGCGTCCCTGTCAACTATAACCGTGTTTGGGTAGTAGTTTGTCCCTACCATCTTAATGTGGCGGGTAATAGTTTGCCACTGTTAGCTACTGTGTTTGGCTAACAGTTTGTCACTTTGCTAGTAAAACCTGGGCTGTGAAAGGAAGTGAGAGTTGAAAGAGGATGGGGCGCCGTCTTCCGGCTGCGCCAGAGCACGATCTGCAATTAAT
This sequence comes from Ariolimax columbianus, assembly GCA_036924085.1. Classification (NCBI taxonomy): domain Eukaryota; kingdom Metazoa; phylum Mollusca; class Gastropoda; order Stylommatophora; family Arionidae; genus Ariolimax; species Ariolimax columbianus. The sequence goes on from JAVGWX010000010.1 coordinate 39,352,661, forward strand.
GTAGCCATAGTTTCTACCCATTACTACGAGCTACGTCACTTTCGAAAACGACGTTTATTTTATTCGGCAACAATCTCTCCCAGAGCCCATCTGCTACCAAGGTCAGTCATGGATTCTCACCAAGGCACAAGAGAGAAAACTCATGGTTTTGCGAAATGAAGTTTTTTAGAAAGGCTGTCCATGTCGCCAGGCTAGATTAAACACGATACTAAAAAATCAGAGAAGGTGCATGAAATACATGGAAGAGCGCATGAGCTGCAGTGGTCAGCGATCCATAGCTGACTGCTAGCGTCAGGGCTAGCGAACCAGAACTGTCAAGACCATTCTACACCTCCACGCGGTCATCCTGGATAACAGGCTGCAGCAGGGCAGATTGGCTAAGGAGAAGGGATCGAATAGGGAATGCTAACCCGGTACTCAAAAAATTATTGCTGAAGTCGGATGTGTTGGACCGAAATGTGCAAATATTGCAGTCAAGCTGTAAACTACAAGACAACGTATTCCGTTCTCTGGACTACATTCTGCTACTTAAGCTCTTTCATGATTTGGTAGCGGGAGATTGAGAACGAACGAAGCCAAGCCAAGCTAAATACATGGAAAGGCAGATAATAAAATGGTTTGGATACCTGACAGAAATGCAACCAAAGTTACCAGCTGTGCGGATCTACAACATCAGAAATCTGGGTTCCAAAGCATGAAATACACCAAGAAAAAGGTTGATAGACGGTGTCAGTGAGACACTGAAGAAACACGGAATAACAACAAAATCGGCGACACATCTGACACACGAAAGAAAACCACACCTTTCCATGTCTACCGACACAAATAGATAGAAGAAGAGAAGAAGAGAGAGAAGGAACAACTTATTCAGATTCACTTTCTTCGTCAAAGCTGTCATTGTAATCGCATTTTTGGTCCATCTGACCTGACTGGTGTGTTAAAGTGAAGATACATCACACATTTTAGCTTGTGCTTTAAGGCATGTTGGGAGTAGAGAGATCAGGGCTGGACGTCCCGCTCGTTAAAGGAAAGTGAAGCGTCTGATATAGCCTCTCATTTCCAGGTGTAGAGATCGCCGCTGGATTCACTGTTCGGCTTGCGGTTCAGGATTTTCCATGTCAATGGCCTCTCCTACATTATTGTGTCCCAAGCAGCACCTTCATGAGGGGCCCCCTGTTTCTTACAGAGCCTGCTGTGTGATACGACCGAGCACCCGGTGGTATAACTGGGCGGGCAGATTGGACTCATTAGCCTTGGTTTGGCAGCCAATCTAAGAGAAGGTAAACTCTGACTCTAAACCTGGGTAGACGACGATCGTTACCCTGTTCAGGCAGTTCGCCTAGGAGAGTGGTAACTCTGATTTTAAACCCACGTCCCAGTGAGTGATGGCTAGTCTTGGGACGATGATCGGATGTCTCGAGTAACTATCATCTGCGGGCAACAAACTCCACTGTCTTGTGGAAACCTCGGGAGAGGGTAGGGCTACGGGAGTAAACCCAGACAGAAAATCCGGAGTGGTAGCACCTAAGGCGGATGGTTTCAAAATTGCCAACTCATTCCGGCAGCTCCTGCAACTGAGCTGGTGCAAATTGGCATGCTTTGCATTCCTTTGAATTACACCAGCGAGGCCGAGAGTGGGATCCTGCAGTTTGAGCAGCCCAGGGTCTCCAAATTCAGCGCCCAGGCTTGTGCCCTGAGAGGCTACTCACAGGGTGCCACGCGCATGGTCTGCAAAGACTGAGACGCCTATGAATAAGGCATGTTAGAGTGTAAAGGGTTAATTAGTCATCTTCTTCGTCATAGAACAGTGACAGATGCAGAGTAATAATAAATTGACATCCTTAATGGATGAGGATACAAGTCTCTTGTCCAAGAAGCATGAGTTCAAATCTTCGGTAAATCATTGTGTTTTCTCATATTGAGATTAACATTTTTTTAAACCTAGCCTCCACACTATGTTGCGACTGTCGGGGAAAGTGACCTGTATTCCTCAAATTCCATAAATTTCTCACGCAGGACTAATAAATGTGAATACATGTAGTCAAGATAGTTCTCTTAAAAGAATATTAATATATATATATATATATATATATATATATATATATATATATATATATATATATATATATATATATATATATATGCGGGGCCTAGCGGTGAAATATCCGTTCGTTTGACAATCCTAGCGTACCCGGTTCGAATCCCACCGTATCCAGTTTGGTTGACACGAGGGTTTTTTTTAAGATACATCCGCTTTTCCGCGCATGGAACGTAATGGTAACCTACCGCCAAGAAACTTGTGTAACCTACCGCCAAGAAACTTGTGTAACCTACCGCCAAGAAACTTGTGTAACCTACCGCCAAGAAACTTGTGTAACATACCGCCAAGAAACTTGTAACAGCTGAATTGGTTGGAGGTTGTAAGTATCGATGTTCTGCAAAGTACATGGTACTTGCCTGTTAATTCACCCCAAACAGTATTTGACAGCTGAGGGCTGTAACGGGATATTCCATGTCAGGTTAAGCGGAGGACAAGTCGATATAATGTTATTGTAAATAAATAAGTTAAGAGTTAGATTAAGATAGATGTAGAAAAAAAATTATATTTCTAACCCTAATCGTAACTTTAATCCTAAACCAAGACGTTCTTTGCTAAGACAGCAAGATTAAGCAGAAATTCAGGTCTATTCTCGGAGTTTGAACACCCTCAAGAGTTAACAAGTGTTCTATTATGTAACTTCAGTACTTCAAATCCGGTGCTTAAAATATATTATTTCTTTTGTTTGGAGCATGACCATCTTTGGAGTGAATTTAGACACGCGTACCAAGGACACGACATTATGTGAATAGGTGAACAAAATAGAACCACTTTAACATTACAGAAGTCTAAATGTATCAAGAGCACAGACATAGCAACAACAAGATTACTAAATATGACTGCGTGGCACTAGCAGACTTGCGGTGTAAAACTAACTATAAAAACTGCCACAGTTACAGAACAGTGCTTTGATATACGGGTCTATATGGCATTGGGCCAAATGCCGCTGGATTAGTAACCAACCAATCATACACGCGTCTCGTAAAACTGTCGGCTGCTGTGCCAGGTATAAGCTTCACGTTGAACGGAAAGGATATTAAGAGATCATCTCTCTTCTAAGGCTTCCTGTTTGATGATTCATTAATTTGCTGCTGTTTTTGATTATGTTGTTGTTGAATGCCTACAATAAGTGGGATTACTCTTTTGTGCGCTCTGAAGAGGGCGTTGGAGGCGGTTTGCAGTAGCTTTCATCACATTCCAAGCGTGCTGTAGAAGCTGGACATGGGTCCTCAAAGCGGTTGGGCTATGTTTGGCTTCACCTGCGTGTCGCTTACTACTGCGGGGATCGTGTATGTTTATATATATATATATATATATATATATATACATATCAACTTTCAAAAGAATTATAGCATTGGCATATCTGTAATTCAGTTAATGTCGTGACCTCTTGAGATCGCTGGGGCACCCCTGCTGACACCTCCACCACCTCGCGCCACCCTCTCTATCTGGCGGTTGCTTTTTATGCCTTCTCGGGTTGTAGGTTAGTTCATTCTTGGATGTCTTCGCATAGTTTTCTCGGACGTCCCTGCCTTCGCTTGCGCGTACTGTGCTCCGTAGTGTGGTATTTGCAAGACACTTGGACCTCGCAACGTGGCCATACCAAGTCAGCTTTTGTCTTTTAATCTTCTTCGTGTTCGTTCGTTCTCTATCTCCCGCTACTATGCCGCGAACAGGGCTTTGCAATTAGCAGAATGTAATCCACAGAACAGAATGCGTTGTGTCGTAGATTGCTGATTGACTGCGCAGGCATTTTTGAGTACCTCCTCCCCTCTTCGATCCCTTCTACTTAGCCAGTCTGCTCTGTTGCAGCATGTTATCCAATATCACCACGTGGAGGTGTAGAAGGGTCTTGGCAGTTCGGGTTCGCTAGCCCTGACGCTAAAAGTCAGCTATGGGTCGCTGACCGCTGTTGCTCGTGAGCTGCTTGCTTATCGTCTTGATCCCGTCTTTTAATCGATCAAAAGACTATCTAAAAGATGTTTCATTTATATATTATATATTTAAAATGTTTCGTTTCCTAATTTGCAATTGAGGTTGCAGTTTTGGTACGAATACTTAACTTCTCGCGGGAAGTGCTGGACCTGGCACTTATATTATAAATTAGAACAAGATTACAATGACCATTCTAATCCGATGCACGGTAGACAATTTTGTAACCCATTTTCGGTCCAACTAGGATGCACATCAATCATCATGGATCAGTCTGGGACATTAATGACAAAACAAAAAACAAAACAAAATAATAAAAGGGACACAAAAATATATTTTCAAAATGTGTTCTCAATTATCCAGGAGTGGAGGCGAACAGGTTCGCCATATAACCGTTTATCTTTCAATTTAATCTGTCATACATTTCACTTCTCGCTCCCTGTAAGCACATGGATATACATAAGCTGGTACCCTTACTGGACGTTTTTTGTAGCAATGTTTTTTTACATGGTGAGGTTAGTAACCCCATAACCAACTGACTATGGTCGCCTGCCTTCTACGTAGCACGTGAAAGGTAGCAATGGCCTGGAATGAGCCAATTCGTTCAATCCCAGTTGATGATTTGTTGCATATTTAATCAATATTATTGTAATAATTGTTATTGTGATCATTATCGTTATTATTATTAGGTTGTATAATGGGATTCCGTGGCGAAGTGGTTAAGCCGTCGGCCTCGGGATCAGGTGGTGTGGGTTCGACTCAGGACTCCACCGTCTTTGTCACGGGTGCTTGATGCGGAGTCCCCTGTATCTCGTAGTCGCCCCCTAGTCGCCTTGACTTGCCACTGGGGTCCGGCGGCTCGAGACGAGAGAGTGAGGATAAAAAGTAGCGCAGTTAATCCTTACTAAAAATAGCGCTAGAAAAATAAATTATGCCACCATCGTCTACGATAGACGGCGGCCTTTGCCTTGAGGTTTTATAAGTTGTGATGTATCTTCACTTCGCTGCTAAACATGCAATATTGTTCTACCCCACGCAACTCAGATTCTTATCAGCCAAAAGACAACTACAAGAAAACAAGAAAAACCTTCTTTCTAATAGACTCAATGAGCGTACTCCAAGCCATCTCAAGCCCCAAACATACTCCATGAGCGTACTCCAAGCCATCTCAAGCCCCAAACATAGACTCCATGAGCGTACTCCAAGCCATCTCAAGCCCCAAACATACTCCATGAGCGTACTCCAAGCCATCTCAAGCCCCAAACATAGACTCCATGAGCGTACTCCAAGCCATCTCAAGCCCCAAACATACTCCATGAGCGTACTCCAAGCCATCTCAAGCCCCAAACATAGACTCCATGAGCGTACTCCTAGCCATCTCAAGCCCCAAAAAAGATAGATTCTTACTTGAAATAAAATATAACATCGAGTTGCTGTCCCAACAAAACTGACTTAGTCCTTCAGTGGATTCCGGCCGACTGTGGGATCCATGGAAACGAGAAGGTAGATGAGCTGGCAAAAACAGGAAGTGGCGGCTCACACATTCGCCATCCACAAAGTAATAGAGAAGCAAAGACACTCATAAAACAATCCATGAGGACGGAATGGAGAGATCAGCACAAAGAATACGTCAGAAAATGACAGCATAGGCAAAGATCTTCAGACTCGGAACGGGACATTCCAGACTCAATACTCAATGATTACATCCACAGAATAGGTCTCAGAGAAACCGCCACGTTTGATTACTGAGCACTCAACCACTCAAGCAAACATCTAAAAAAACATAGTCCTGCAGGACTGTCCCACTTATGCAGACAAAAGAGAGGCAGTCTGGCCTGGGGAAGTGACCATGCTCGTTAAGATGTGAGGGACGGATGAGTAGTTTCGTCACAAAGTGACGACGATTTGTATGTTCATGTGCACCCCCCCCCCCCAAGACGACCCCCTCGCTGTAATTCTGGCGGGAAGGGGGTCGTCTGGGGGTCTATGCTGTTGGCTCTACCCACCCTGTACATGTAAATTGCTTGCCTCTTATGTAAGTGCACTGATGAGGTATCAGAAACAGTGTATGCTACATAAGATCCCCATTAAAACGGGATGTGTATAGAAAATTGCTAGCAATATTGACGTCTAGAGGAGCGTAGTTGAAAAAGTGAAAATAAATTGTGACCATAAACTGTGCTTAACTATTAAATTTGATTTCTTCATCTAGAGATCTCAAGCCAGAAAACATTCTATTAGATAGTAGGGTAAGTCTGAATATGTAGCATTTGTCTGTGTAGTATGTGTGTGAGGAAGAAATTATGGCAGAGCACAAACAGAATGATAAAAGTAAAAGTCTTGAGAGCCTGTGTTTTTCCTGTAGCATCTTATGGCTGCGAATCATTGACGATTACCAAAACTTCTAGACAAAGAATCGAATCTTTCCAGTCAAAATGTTACAGAAAGATCTTCAGAATACCCTGGACAGAGAAAAAGACAAATGTAGACATTCGGCAAGAGTTGAGCATAGAGGAGAACTGGTTTATCAATTCCATTTTGGCTAGAAAATGCAAATACTTTTGTCACATCAAGAGACATAACGGTCTCGAGAGAACAGTGATGGAAGGTATGGTACCAGGTAAAAGAGGACGGGATAGACCAAGAAGACGATGGCACCAAGATAGCCAGGGTATGACTGGCGGAGGCTGGAGTTTTGACAAGGGAACGAGTTTCTTTCAGACAGTCTGTGATGGGAGCGACGTTCTATAAAAGACATGCTTCATGATGATGATAAGTATTTGTGTATTATTTGTCTGTGTGGTGTTTATATAGTCTGCATCATCTGAGCTCGCCGGAAAACAGCTGTTGATGAGCTCATCGGGCGTGCGAACAACATACCACGTCCATCTTATCTGAGATATTTACAGAAGCGTACTGATTCTTAACATGTAAGTCTTAGTCACAATTTTAGAGTTAGGCACTTTGTCCTGTTGTATGATGATGAGGACCTTATGCAGACATCTCAAGTTAAAACGATTTAGCTGTCTGGCGTGTCTGCTATACACTGAACATGTTCACAGAAGAGTGGTTAACACTGCAGCACGATACATTTTAACCTTGGTGGCGACACTGGTGCCCTGTCAGCTCCAGACGTTTGTTTGCAGGTTTCCAAACGCAGAGCCCGCCTTTGCAATCCTGCTGGTAAAGTCGATATTTGCCTATCTAGTGAGGGAACTGCAGTGGTTAGTTAAAGGTATTGACTGCTTTGAGATGTTGGTTCTGTATGGTAATGTTTGGTTTAATGTTCGTCTGTTCAGTGTTAGTTTGGAAAAGTACCTCAGTTTTTCTAGTGTTGAGACCAAAGTTACTGCATGCTGTCAAAAACTCTGTCCAGATGGATTGTATTTCTTGTTCTGGGGAGGTGTTTATGGCGCAGTCGTGAGCGAACAGTAGATCTAAGATCGGTGTCTCACTTATATGACTGTAAAGTTCAATGCTGGCACTGCAGACTCTGCCACATTTGGGACACATGTGAGGAGTCATCTGTTCTTTTGGGCCCTCGCTTTCTCTGAGCAGCAGCAATGATGTTCCTTCTGCTCCATGTGGAACTATTAGGTGCATGCATCTCCCAGTAGGTGAGATCAATGTTGAAGCTTTACATAGACATTTTGCAGAGTCTGTGTAGCTTTTCTTCTGTTCCCTTGATGAGCATCTGCCTGTTCTGAGATCACCATATAACAACTGCATGGACAGGTGCTCAACAAGCATGCGAACAGCATGTCCGTCCATTTTATCTGGATTTTTCTCATAAACATATGGGTGCTCAGAATCTGTGTTTTATCTTGACTTTTTGTAAAAGCGTTCGGATGCTGAACATGTTTTGAAATATTATTTTTTTTAAGAAGAGTAATAATAACAATAATAGCCATCCATCACAAGCGATGATAACAAAAGAAGTCAGACATGTTGTGTTGGACCTCACCAGTGATGATAACAACAGAAGTCAGACATGTTGTGCTGGACCTCACCAGCGATGATAACAACAGAAGTCAGACATGTTGTGCTGGACCTCACCAGCGATATAACAACAGCAGTCGGACATGTTGAACTGGACCTCACCAGCGATATAACAGCAGCAGTCGGACATGTTGTGTTGGACCTCACCAGTGATGATAACAACAGAAGTCAGACATGTTGTGTTGGACCTCACCAGCGATGATAACAACAGAAGTCAGACATGTTGTGTTGGACCTCACCAGTGAGTTTAGAAGTGGCTGTATAGTCCAATTCTGGCACAGAAAACCCTTCCATATACGTAGCATTTAATGTCAGAATTGGACATGTGAGTGTCCATTGTTTTGTATTTTCGCAAGGTGCGTTTTTGTCTGTGCTTCGGTGGCCCGGCATTCCTCCGCAATGAAGGTGACTGGTGCCTCTGATGATGAGTCTACGTCATGCCGTCCTGTGCAATGCATTCCCATGCATTTGCATTGAGGCTGAAGTGTGTCAGATATACTTTGAGGGAGTCTTTGAAGCGTTTCTTTTGGCCACTGACTTGACGCAGGCCATCTTTCAGCTCACCATACATTAGTTTTGGGATGAGGTTGTCTGGCACGCGCACAACATGGTCGGCCCACCTGATCTAGGTCTTCTGCAACAGTTTGTGGATGCTCTGCATTTTTGCCTTCGTGGTGATCTTGGTGTCTGGAACTCTATCCTTCCACTTTATTTTGAACAATCTACGGAGACACCTTGTAAGAAGTGGTTTATTTTCCTAGCACGCCTGCTGTACACGGTCCACATCTCACTGACATACAGAAGGGTGGGGAGCACTAAGGCTCGGTAGTCTTTTGAGTTTCGTATCAAACCCAAGTCCTTTCCGATTTCAGACACTGTTGCGCAGCCTCCAAAAGGCAGTAGAGTAACAATGGCCACAATACATCAGAAAAGTTGAGAGTCAGAATAAAGTTGACTATAATACATTAAAATAAGTGAATAATGTAAGATAACTTCAAATTTTCTAACTAGGAAAGATATACAACTAAAATAATTATCCACATCATAGAAGCTAAAGAGGAAATATTGTTGTACGGTCAATGAGGTCTTTTAGGCCATCGAGCATCTTATACAGGCCTTGTAGTGGTTTGAGTTTGGAGATACTGAGCTAAGCCAACCATCATGGCACCTGATGATGATAGTGATGATGAGTGGATAAATAGATCATTATTTTAGCAAGCGATTAAATATAAATGACAGGTGAAAAACAATGTCAGCTGCTGGTGCGGTAATTTAAGGGCACTGTGCCAGTTTCGCACAAAGAAAAAATTGTAATGTGTGGACACGACCTGTATGAACTTGTGTCGCTGTTGGAGGTCACTTGTACTGAGTTAATTTAACTCTTGATGACGTTTTTTGGCGATGGATTACAGTGGCTCTTTTTACATCACGAGGATGTGAAACTGAGATGTTAGTGCGGTTAGACACAAAATACTGACCAGGACGTTGCGTCAGGGTCAATACACTGACCAAGACCAGAATCTCTCTTCCATGTAGCTGTCCCTGGAAACAAGCTGTTTTTAAGGCAGCCTGGCTGACTAGATATGGGTCGATGTGATCCCTGTAGTAGTGAGCACCACGCAGATGAAGCCAAGCATAGCACAACCGCCTGCCTGGAGGACCGCGGTCCACCTTCATCAGCATGCTCAGGATGTTAGGACAGCTACTACAACCCGCCACTGAACATCCTTTTCAGGGCCCACAAAAGAGTCAACTTACTCATTCTGGGCATTAAACAACAACATCACGAGATGTACCTCGTGGATCTTGTTCCGCCTGGCTGTAGTGCCATATGAGCAGTGCTGGTTTTAGGCCTAACCTAAATAAGCTACAGCTTGGAGCCTCACAATCCGCAGGGACCTTAAAAAAATTTCACCTTAATGATAAATATAATCAAGAGAGGTGGAATCAAGAGCAAAGAAAGCTAATGCGGTTTCTTATCAGCTCTCACCTTTATTAAGACACAAACACATTCCAATGAAGACAAAAAGACAGTTGATATGTAGTATTTTTATACCAACTCATCTACCAGGCAGCCATGGACTATCACCAAGGCACAAGAAAAAATATCATAGTATGTGAAATGAGGTGTTTGAGAAATGCAGTCTTGGTCACAAGGCTGGACAGAGTGTGAAACTAAACAATCAGACAGAAAGTGGGTGCAACACTGTGCCTGGAAAACATGGAAAGAGCAGAGAATAAAATGATTGTGACACCTGACAAGAATGCAACCAAAGTTACCAACTAAGTGGATCTGCAATACCAGACATATTAGGGTTGCAGAGCAAGAAGCAGACCACGAAAAAGATTGATTTATGATGTTAGTGAGACACTGAAGAAACACGGAATGACAACAACATCGGCGACAAAGCTGGCACAGGACAGAAACCTACACCTCCCCACGACGTCTAACGACACAAGTGGATAGAAGATGAAGATATAATCAATAAATGGGATCAAGATGCTGAGCAGCGCATGAGCTGCAGTGGTCAGCGACCCATGGCTGACTGCTAGCGTCTGGGCCAGCGAAACAGAGCTGCCAAGACCCTTCTACACTTCCACGCGGTGATCCTGGATAACAGGCTGCAGCAGGGCAGATTGGCTAAGGAGAAGGGACTGAAGAGGGAATGCTAACCTGGTACTCAAAAAATTCTTGCTGAAGTCGGATGTGTTGGACCGAAAGGTGCAAATATCGCAGTCAAACTGTAAACTACAAGACAACGTATTCCGTTCTCTGGACTACATTCTGCTACTTAAGCCCTTTTAGGGTTTGGTAGCGGGAGATTGAGAACGAACGAAGCCAAGCCAAGCCATATAATCAATAAATGCATTCATTTTAAAATAAATTGTATTTCACTTTAAATGTCTTGCTATTAAATAACTATATGGACAACTGAGCATTGAGGCTAGAAGAATTGGCCGTCCTACATTGCGATTCAAGTACACAAGCAAGAGGCACAAGAAGTCATGCGACATCCCCATTGGAGGGGTTGAAAGTGTCAAGTACACATGCTAGAGGGACAAGAAGTCATGCGACATCCCCATTGGAGGGGTTGAAAGTGTCAAGTACACATGCTAGAGGGACAAGAAGTCATGCGACATCCCCATTGGAGGGGTTGAAAGTGTCAAGTACACATGCTAGAGGGACAAGAAGTCATGCGACATCCCCATTAGAGGGGTTGAAAGTGTCAAGTACACAAGCAAGAGGCACAAGAAGTCATGCGACATCCCCATTGGAGGGGTTGAAAGTGTCAAGTACACATGCTAGAGGGACAAGAAGTCATGCGACATCCCCATTGGAGGGGTTGAAAGTGTCAAGTACACATGCTAGAGGGACAAGAAGTCATGCGACATCCCCATTGGACGGGTTGAAAGTGTCAAGTACACATGCTAGAGGGACAAGAAGTCATGCGACATCCCCATTGGAGGGGTTGAAAGTGTCAAGTACACATGCTAGAGGGACAAGAAGTCATGCGACATCCCCATTGGAGGGGTTGAAAGTGTCAAGTACACATGCTAGAGGGACAAGAAGTCATGCGACATCCCCATTAGAGGGGTTGAAAGTGTCAAGTACACAAGCAAGAGGCACAAGAAGTCATGCGACATCCCCATTGGAGGGGTTGAAAGTGTCAAGTACACATGAAAGAGGGACAAGAAGTCATGCGACATCCCCATTGGAGGGGTTGAAAGTGTCAAGTACACATGAAAGAGGGACAAGAAGTCATGCGACATCCCCATTGGAGGTTTTTTTTATTTTTTGTTTTGTTTTTGCGTTCGCCTAATTTATCTATTACCCAAGGCGTGTGTGCGTTACATTGTGGTTTTTATTTTGCGCCTGTCGGCCCAGTGCATCCGACTTCAGCATGCATTTTATGTAAGGGTCTGCTTCCTCCTGCATTTTCTAAGGGTTTGCTTCCCCGGGGTAACGGCCGGTGCTGTGATGGGCATCGAACCCAGCACCTTCTGGTTGTGAGCCGTGCCACTTAACCACTAGGCCACGCCGTCCCCCATTGGAGGGGTTGAAAGTGTCAAGTACACATGCTAGAGGGACAAAAAGTCATGCGACATCCCAATTGGAGGGGTTGACAGTGGATAAATGTCCAGGGCAAGATGGTATTCATACAAAATTGCTGTTTGAAATTAAAGACCAACTTGGCAAAACCATTGGCTATATTATGTTCTCAATCACTTGCAAAAGGGATTGTTCCCGGGGATTGGAAAGATGCAAGAGTGATCCCATTATTCAAAAAAGGGCAAAAAATCAGACCCAACAAATTATAGACCAGTGAGTTTAACGAGCATAGTCTGTAAATTATTAGTCAATAATCTAAGAAACCATTGTAATTCATTTAGACAAGTTTAATCTAATCAGAACTGGCAAAAGAAGGTGCAAGACTACCACAAACAGATACTAGTATGACGTACGAAGAGTCAAAACGGCTTATCAAAGCCAGATACATGACCAAATGGGAAACCGAACATACTGGTTACACCAAAAACGATGCCTATTACCAGTTGAACCGAAGAGAGTAGGTCGTTGTCTTCAGACTTCGCACTGGCCACAATAGACTGAGGTACCACCTATTCAACAATTTGAAGATAGGTGGTACCGACGAATGCCCGTGCGGTACCGGTAAAATGACCGCTGAACATCTGCTGCAGAACTGCCCGACATACGAGGATCAGAGAGAGCAGATGTGGCCATCACCAGTGGAACTGCAAGACAAGCTCTATGGCAGCGGCGACAGCCTCCTGATGACCGCCGCTTTTTTCGAAAAAATAATGGTTACTGTCTGACTGCGTACGAAGAAGAAGAAGAAGAATCTAATCAGAAATAATCAGCATGGGTTTACTAGAGGGAGATCGTGCTTGACAAATCTATTAAAATTCATGGAGGAGGTTACTAAAGCGATAGACAAAGGGGAACCAGTGGATGTTATTTATCTTGATTTTGCTCTTTGATAGAGTACCTCATCAAAGATTATTTCTAAAGTTAAAATCACATGGAATAGGTGAGGAAGTTGCCTAATGGATTGAAAATTGGTTAACGGGAAGAAGGCAGAGGGTGGGCATAAATAAGGAGTACTCTGAGGGGTGTGAAGTGAAAAGTGGAGTGCCACATGGCTCAGTTTTTGGACCAATTTTGTTCTTGATATATAAAAATGATTTGACAATGATATCGGATCCATGATTGCAAAATTTGCTGATGACACAAAAATTTGCAGTAGTGTCTCATCTAAAGCAGAAGTAGATATATTGAGGTCGGATTTAGATAAAATTCTAGAATGGTCTGCAAACTGGCAAATGGAGTTTAATGTAGATAAATGTACAGTCATCCATACGGGTAGATCAAATATGGAACACAATTACATAATGGGTGAGAACAATATTCGAAAGATAGAAAAGCAAAGGGACCTAGGGGTTATAATAGATCATACAGGTAAAGCGAGTGAGCAAGTCCAGGTAGCAGTGAAAAAGACAAATGCAATGTTAGGTATGATAAAAAGAAATATTAAATATAGGAGCAAGGAAGTGATAGTCAAACTGTATAAAGCATTAGTTAAACCTAGATTGTAGTACTGTGTACAGATGTGGAGTCCTTATCGTAGAGGGGATATAAACGTGCTGGAAAGGATACAGAAAAGAGAGACAAAGCTGATAGTGGGATTCCAGATGAACAGTTATGAGGAAAGACTCAGAAAAACAGGCCTACATTGTCTAGAAAGTAGAAGAATTCGAGGTTACTTAATACAGGTTCATAAAATAATCAGAGGAACGAATAAATTAGACTATAACAAGTTTTTCAAAACACAACCACTTAAAAGAACAAGAGAGTATAGCTACAAATTAACTAAAAAAAGGTCCAGATTAGATATTAGGAAATATTTTTTTTAGTCAGAGAGTGGTGAATGCTTGGAATGCATTGCCACAGGAAGTAGTGGTGGCAGGGACAATTAATGCATTTAAGAATAGACTGGATACACATAGCTTTTAGATCAAGGAAATGTAAAAGAAACTGGTTGTTTACAGACTCTGCAGAGTCTTCTAAACTAGTATATAAACGTTAAGTTATCCCATCTGAGAGCTTGGAAACAATCGCTTAGTGGCTGCCAACACCTGAAGAGGCCTTCTGGCTGCAGAGAAAAGAGGGGGATTGAAGAGATCTGTGGACAACCTGGCCAGCCAGCCTCCTCAGCACTGTTGTATGCTCTGAGGCAGGGTCTGTCACTTCCCAGCCAGCCAGCTTCCTCAGCACTGTTGTATGCCCTATGGCAGGGACTGTTATTCGCGGATCGGTATTTTAGTCATAGCAGACAGTTAAAATACAGGAGACCGAGCTGGATAAATTCACAGAAAGTCATGCACATGGTCTGCAGAGACCAAGACGTGAATGATGGGGATTAAATAATTAAAAGGCATACCAGTTTATATTTCTAAATTTTGTGAGACCTTCTGCTGTAATTTTTAAAATATGGGACTCTTAGCTTTATATGTATTTGGGCTTTACCAAGTCTAAATCCAACACTGAATGCAGGCCTCGTCAATAAACTCACCACTATGTGGATTACAGCATCGACCCCCACATCGGACAGACCTCATCATTCTAACAGACTCTAGGAGTGTACTCCAAGCCATCTCATGCCACAAACAAGATAGACTCTCACACGAAATAAAATACAACATAGTATTGCTGTCTAAAAAAACAGATTTAGTCCTACAATGGATTCCAGCTCACTGTGGGATCCCTGGAAACGAGAAAGCAGATGAGCTCGCAAAAGCCAGAAGTGGCAGCAAGCAGATTCCACATCCACAGAGCTAGAAAGAAGCAAAGACACTCAACAAACAATCCATGAGGACAGAATAGAGAGAACAGCACAAAGAATACAAGAAAATGACAGCATAGACAAACTTGGCAGAGATAGGCAGACAAAAAGTTCTTCAGACTCAAGGCCCACCTCCACAGAATGGGTCTCAGAGACACTGCCATGGGAGATTGTGGAGCACCCAACCAAACAACAAAACATATTCTGCAAGAATGCCCTACCTATGCAAACCAAAGAGAAGCAGTGTGGCCTGAGTGAGCGACTGGCGAAAACCTGAAACGCACAGTCTCCTTCATGAACTTCACCAAACTAGAAGCACAGCATCAGTTGATTGTGAACCTCACCGGGCTAGAAGCACAGCATCAGTTGATTGTGAACCTCACCGGACTAGAAGCACAGCATCAGTTGATTGTGAACCTCACCGGGCTAGAAGCACAGCATCAGTTGATTGTGAACCTCACCGGACTAGAAGCACAGCATCAGTTGATTGTGAACCTCACCGGGCTAGAAGCACAGCATCAGTTGATTGTGAACCTCACCGGGCTAGAAGCACAGCATCAGTTGATTGTGAACCTCACCGGGCTAGAAGCACAGCATCAGTTAATTGTGAACCTCACCGGGCTAGAAGCACAGCATCAGTTGATTGTGAACCTCACCGGACTAGAAGCACAGCATCAGTTGATTGTGAACCTCACCGGGCTAGAAGCATAGCATCAGTTGATTGTGAACCTCACCGGGCTAGAAGCACAGCATCAGTTGATTGTGAACCTCACCGGACTAGAAGCACAGCATCAGTTGATTGTGAACCTCACCGGGCTAGAAGCACAGCATCAGTTGATTGTGAACCTCACCGGGCTAGAAGCACAGCATCAGTTGATTGATGAAGTAGAAGGACAGACCTCAGTGACACTGCCTGATTCACATAAAAGTGAGGTCGAAGTCTTGATCGGTAGTATGAACCTGTCAGAGCCCCGTGTCACACTGCTTTACCATTGATGAGCTTAATGACATGCCTAATTACAAACTGTCAGTCTTGAAGCTGGTAAACACCACTTATTGTGCTCCAGGTTGACCTCCCATCACCTGTTTTGTTTTTTTATTGTTAAGTACGAGTATATCTACAACATAGAGTCAGCTGCGTTAATATGTGATATCCAAAGTAAGGATTCAGTAATATAGGAAGAGTTTAGATAAAACTGGATATTTGTCAAGTGAATAAAAGACATGAATTGCAGTGATAAAACTGGATATTTGTTGGGTGAATAAAAAACATGAATTTCAGTGATAAAAACTGGATACTTGTCAGGTGAATAAAAAACATGAATTCCTGCGATAAGACAGCACACTTGTTGGGTGAATAAAAAACATGAACTGTTGCGATAAAACTGGATACTTGTCAGGTGAAAAAAAACACAAATTTCAGTGATAAAAACTGGATACTTGTCAGGTGAATTAGAAAACATGAATTGCTGCAATAAAAACTGGATACTTGGGTGAATTTTTTAAAACATAAATTACTGCTATAAAACTGGATATATGTCAAATTAACTTTTTTATTGTAAATTACTGCAATAAAACTGGATACTTGTCAAATAATTTTTAAAAAAAACAAAGACAGTTGTTATATGGCAGTTGTACATAAGATTGATTTACAAATGAGGAAATATGAGAAAGAATTACAACAGCAAAACAGCCTTTTGAAGACCTCTTGACAACTAACAAATGAAGGAAACTCGCTTGGTACGATCAAGCGGTCTTTCAAATACGATCATGCACGGAAAAGGTGCAAGGCAGACAACAAAGAGGTGGTCCCAAAAAGAGGTTGGAGGACAGCATAAAAGAACGGACCAATCTCCGACCAGAGGAGGCACAGATTGCGACCGGTGACAGAAAGGAATAGCGTGGGGTTGTGTGATGTCTTTATGTGTGCCCCAACGACCTCACCAGTTACGGGATGACCTGACCTGACACATATATATATATATATATATATATATATATATATATATATATGGGATCAAGATGCTGAGCAGTACATGAGCTGCAGCGGTCAGCGACCCATAGCTGACTGCTAGCGTCAGGGCCAGCAAACCAGAGCTGCCAAGACCCTTCTACACCTCCACACGGTGATCCTGGATAACAGGCTGCAGCAGGGCAGACTGGCAAAGCAGAAGGGATCGAAGAGGAAATGCTAACCTGGCGATATAAAAAAAATGCTTGCTGAAGTCAGATGAGTTAGACCGAAAGGTACAAATATCGCAGTCAAGCTGTAAACTATGACACAATGCATTCCGTTCTCTGGACTACATTCTGCTACTTAGTCCCATGTCAGAGTTTGGTAGCGGGAGATTGAGAATGAACCAAGCCAAGCCATATATATATAAATAAAATAATAACCTAGAGTTATACACAGCGGGGTGATTGCAGTATATATATATAAACGCCTGCCACTGCAATCATCACGCTGTGTATAACGCAAAGGTTATTATTTTTTTTCACCATTATAAAATAAACGTATACCCTAACAGGGTTTTGAATACTTGTCCGGGATTAAGATGCTGAGCAGCGCATGAGCTGCAGTGGTCAGCGACCCATAGCCGACTGCTAGCGTCAGGGCCAGCGAACCATAGCTGCCAAGACCCTTCTACACCTCCACGCGGTGATCCTGGATAACAGGCTGCAGCAGGGCAGACTGGCTAAGGAGAAGGGATCGAAGAGGGAATGCTAACCTGGTACTCAAAAAATGCTTGCTGAAGTCGGATGTGTTGGACCGAAAGGTGGAAGTATCGCAGCCAAGCTGTAAACTATAACACAACGCATTCCGTTTTCTAGACTACATTCTGTTACTAACCATTTCAGGGTTTGGTAGCGGGAGATTGAGAATGAAGAAGAAGAAGAAGAATACTTGTCGTAGTAGTCGGAAGACCAATATTCAAACCGCCTGAATTGTCACTCCTACCTCAATTACCAAAATAAACTTGTAAAACAACCTGCGTTTTATTTATTCAACTTGTTTTGGTTTTTTTCAAGTCTTTGTGTTGATGTAAATATAGAGATACCTTCATTATGCAGTGGTTATTTTTAATGAATATTTCCATTTTATGTTCACAGGGACACATTGTTCTCACTGACTTTGGTCTATGCAAAGAAGGAATTGTTGGTCAGGGCACAACCTCCACTTTCTGTGGAACCCCTGAGGTAAGATTGCTGTTTTCTTAGTTTGTTTTTTCTGTTGTTATTGTTTAGTAATATAGGTACCTGTTTCTGTCTCTGTTGAAAAGGTGTATGTAGTTGTTTAGTTTGTTCTGTTTCTGTTGAAAAGGTATTTGTAGCTGTTTAGTCTGTTCTGTCTCTGTTGAAAAGGTATATGAAGTTGTTTAGTTTGTTCTGTCTCTGTTGAAAAGGTATATGTAGCTGTTTAGTTTGTTCTGTCTCTGTTGAAAAGGTGTATGTAGTTGTTTAATTTAGTTAGTTGCCCATCACATGCGATGATAGCGACATCATCACATGATTTTGTCTTGATGATGTAACTTCCTCTGGATAGTAGTAGTAAGGAAGAAACTGCACTGGTCATCAACCTCACTCTCTGGTCCTGAGTTACCTTGGACCAGTAGCAAGACATAAGTCAAAATGACTGGAGATAATATAGGATGCAGATTTTTTTCCTCAATGTTTACTCCTGATGCTTTTCTTATAAACAGTGGGGATGTGGCATCCAATAGGTTGGACTAAATCTCTATATTCATAACAAATGGCACAGGAATTTGTAAGTGCCAAATATTCAAAGATATGCCAAAGTTCCAGATATTCACAAAGTTTAATGTTTTTTTGTTATTTTTATGTAGTAGTAAGGAAGAAACTGCACTGGTCATCAACCTCACTCTCTGGTCCTGAGTTACCTTGGACCAGAAGCAAGACATAAGTCAAAATGACTGGAGATAATATAGGATGCAGATTTTTTTCCTCAATGTTTACTCCTGATGCTTTTCTTATAAACAGTGGGGATGTGGCATCCAATAGGTTGGACTAAATCTCTATATTCATAACAAATGGCACAGGAATTTGTAAGTGCCAAATATTCCAAGATATGCCAAAGTTCCAGATATTCACAAAGTTTAATGTTTTTTTGTTATTTTTATGTAGTTGTATTGCACTTACTGAAGCTGGTTGTGACATATGTCTGCATATGGGATATCAGTTGGAACAAATGTGTGTTAAACTAAATAACCCAAAGCTGACTGCTAGCATTAAGGCCATCGACCCAGAGCTGTCAAGACATTTCTCACCTCCAGGTGGTAATCCTGGACCATAGGCTGCAACAGGGCCGACTGGCTAGGAAGAAGGGATCAAAGAGGGAAAGTTAACACGGTCCCAAAAAAGAACTGCTGAAGTTGGATGTGTTAGACTGAAAGGTGCAAATACCGCAGTCAAACTGTAAACAACGGCACAATGCATTCTGTTCTCTGAACTACATCCTTCTGCTTGCAAAGTCTTTTTCAGGGCTTTGTAGCGGGAGTTCGAAGATGAACGATGAAGAAGAAGAAGAAATTAAATAACTATTATTCTGTAACTACAGTAAAATCCTGAAAATTCTGACTGCTTGTGGGATTTGGAAGGTGCAGATGTAACATGTTTTAGATTCTCTGTAGTAATCGTAAAATTCATATTTGATTTAAAATAATAAAAATAAATGAGCTGGTAATTTTTGATAATTTTAGCCAAAACAATTTGTGCAATATTTGTATCTTTGGGGATACTTTTTTCTGGGAGGAGTCAGTGGCAGAGTGGTTAGATCTATGTTAATACTTCTTTCTGTGGGTTGCAATAGCTGAGAGGTAAGAAACTCACCTCTCAAGACATGAAAGCACCAAAAGGTGTGTGTTCAAATTCAGCAATTTTCCAGGGTCCCTAGGCCTCAAGAAAAGTGAGATCCAGTTCTTAGTCCTATTGGAGACGTACAACAAACTCTGAGGTCCCATGTGCAAACTGTGCAAGTTAAATAACCCTTCACAGGATAAAATCAAAAATAGCAGGCTGCTAACTACTGTCCAGAAAATAGTTCTAAAGGAAATTCATATTCAGTGACCTGCATGAAGGTGGTCTACTTGAAGGTGGTCTACTTGAGGGTGGCCTGCATGAAGGTAAAAAGAGGATGCCCCTCCATCACACAAAGACACAACAGATCAATCACATGTTCAGCATTGCAGGTATATACAAAAAGAATGCTATGCCCCAGGGAATAGAAGAGAAATTACCCAGAAGAAGGATCATTCTTTCTGGGAGAAATGAGTGGTAGAATGATTTGATTTATGTGAAAACTTCTTTCTTGAAGGAGTGAGGGGTAGAATGATTTGATTTATGTGAAAACTTCTTTCTTGAAGGAGTGAGGGGTAGAATGATTTGATTTATGTAGGTATTTCTTTCTTGGAGGAGTGACTGGTTGTTGTTGTTTTGAATGCCCACAATGAGTAGGTTTACTCTTTTGTGCGCCCTGAAAAAGACGTTAAGTGGCAGGTTGCAGTATCTTTACTCACATCCTGAGCTTGCTGATGAAGGTGGACCGGGTTCCTCCATGTGGTTGTTCTATGTTTGGCTTCACCTGCATGTTGCTCACTGCTACAAGGCTCACATCAATATCTCGCCCTGTTAGCCAGACTGTCATGAAAACAGCCCGTTTCCAGGGAGGGCTACAAGGAAGCCGAGATGAAAGTCTTGGCCAGTATGTTTTGCCCGACTCTGACTAACATGTCTGATCAGTAGGTTGTGCCTGACCAGATGTTAGTCTTTCTAACTGGAATGAGTGGTAGAATGATTTGATCTATGTGAAAACGTCTTTCTTGGAGGAGTGAGTATTAGAATGATTTGATCTATGTAGGTATTTCTTTCTTGACGGAGTGAGTAGTAGAATGATTTGATTTATGTGAAAACGTCTTTCTTGGAGGAGTGAGTGGTAGAATGATTTGATCTATGTGAAAACTTCTTTCTTGACGGAGTGAGTGGTAGAATGATTTGATCTATGTGAAAACTTCTTTCTTGACGGAGTGAGTGGTAGAATGATTTCTTCTTCTTCTTCTGCGTACACAGTCAGACAGTAACCATTATTTTTTCGAAAAAAGCGGCGGTCATCCTGAGGCTCTCGCCACTGCCATAGAGCTTGTCTTGCAGTTCCACTGGCAATGGCCACATCTGCTCTCTCTGATCCTCGTATGTCGGGCAGTTCTGCAGCAGATGTTCAGTGGTCATTTTACCAGTACCGCACGGGCATTCGTCGGTACACCCTATCTTCAATTTGTTGAATAGGTGGTACCTCAGTCTGTTGTGGCCAGTGCGAAGTCTGAAGACAACGACCTGCTCTCTTCGGTTCAACTGGTAATAGGCATCGTATTTGGTGTAACCAGTATGTTCGGTTTCCCATTTGGTCATGTATCTGGCTTTGATAAGCCGTTTTGACTCTTCGTACGTCATACTGGTATCTGTTTGTGGTAGTCTTGCACCTTCTTTTGCCAGTCTGTCTGCCTCCTCGTTGCCTTGGATGTTGCAGTGTGACGGGACCCACTGTACCACTACCCTTTTTGGTGCGGACTGCTGGCACAGTTTGCAGAGTGCTGCTCTTAAGTCATTTAGCTCAGTGTTTTTCTGGCTTTTTAGCGCTGTGACTACGGCGAGAGCATCTGTCAGCAGGACTATATGGCTCTCATTTTCACTGTGTGTCACCATTTCTTCCACTGCCGCCCTCAGTGCCTCTGCCTCCGCTCTGAAATTGCTTGTGTACTTACCAGTAGCGAATGACAGTGTTATTCTTCTGCCATTTGGTAGGTTCAGGAATGCTCCTGCCCCTCCGTTCTGTGTAGTGTTTGTTACAGAACCGTCGGTGTGTGCATGGGTCCAGTCCATGCTTGGGTAGCTTTTCGTTATGAAGCTTAGGGTAGTGTCTCTCCTTTCTTTTTCAGTCTGGCAGTTTTTGTTTGCAATACCTGGTATATTTTCTACCACCTCTGGAAATATATCCTGCCTCCAGGTAGGTTTTCGTACAGTAGTGATGGGTTTTGGTGTTGTTAGTGCGTTTATGGGATCTTCGTGCATCTTTGCTTTGGCTATTTCTGCAAAGTTTCTCCGCTTTAGTTTCCCATTTCCCAAATTGTTTAGTCTCTGGTACATTGGATGGTCCGTAGAATGATTTGATCTATGTGAAAATTCTTTCTTGGAGGAGTGAGTGGTAGAATGATTTGATCTTTATGAAAACTTCTTTCTTGGAAGAGTGAGTTTTAGAATGATTTGATCTATGTAGGTATTTCTTTCTTGAGAGAGTGAGTAGTAAAATGATTTGATTTATGTGAAAACTTCTTTCTTGGAGGAGTGAGTGGTAGAATTATTTGATCTATGTAGGTATTTCTTTCTTGGAGAAGTGAGTGGTAGAATTATTTGATCTATGTAGGTATTTCTTTCTTGGAGAAGTGAGTGGTAGAGTACTTTGATCTGTATGAATACTTCTACCTGAGAGGAATGAGTGGTTTTGTGGTTTGGACACCTACCTCCAGACCAAGTTGCCCCAGATTCCAAACCTCGGTATGGCATGCATTTTTTAAATATCTAGTGAGAAACAAAAATCCTAGCCTGTACACAATATAATAACTGCAGGGGCAAGTGCCCTTTATTCCTCTCTTGTATATCCATCTAGGTGGCCCCAGCAATAGGAATAAAGGCAGCAATTATAGTTTGTTTTGTACTTCTTTCTACAGTACCTAGCACCCGAAGTATTAAGGAAGCAGCCTTATGATAAAACTGTGGACTGGTGGTGTCTTGGTGCTGTTCTCTATGAAATGCTGTATGGTTTGGTAAGTAGATTAATCCTGTCATTTCTTGTCACATGTACAAGATAATTATCAAAAGAATGCAAACCGTAGTAATGAATGCATGTTGTGATGTTTCATAAACACATTGATAAGTATGAGTAATCTTGACTTCAGCACAAATAGTAATACAGTATACAAACTTAGTTAGTTGCCTATCACAGACGAAGATGGCAACAGCATTAGACATGTTTATTCAGGTGTGACTGCATATGACTGTACAGTTCGGTCTGAGCGTGGCAAACTCTACCGCATGTAGGGCACACATGAACAGCATTTGTAGTTCGGCAGTCTTTCCTTTCGTGCAGGTTCGCTTTACCTGTGCCTCCGTTATGATCCTCTACACAGCGGTGCAAGCACCATGTGTGACAACAGTGTGCCAGGCTGAGCGGTCGGAGCAAGCAGCTCCCAGTTAGCAACATCAATGGAGAAACTTTTCAAAGAAAAATGTAGACTCTCTGTATCATTTCTTTTACCCCCTAAAGCATGTGGTGGTTCTTCAGGGTGCATCTCCACTTGGATCGGGTTGCAGCTTTGTCTTCCCAGAATGTTAGGCTTATGTGAAATGCCTTCATGTCATGCTTTCACACATCTTTGAACCTGAGCTGTGGTCTCTGGCTGTTCTTTTGTCATATGCCAATTGTCCCTAGAGAATATCTTTGAGAATACGACCACCTTCCGTACATCTTCGCTACCTTGCCTAAGTAGAGTGTACTGTACATGCTTGGGAGACTAGCGTGAGAGTGCACCTCTGTATTTATCACTCATGTCCGTCCATGTAATTATAACAATGCATCGTAGGCACCAGATAGAAGGTGTTACACCTGTGCTCTTCTATGACATTGGCTGCCCATGTTTTGCTACCATATAGAAGCATGCTGACAACACATGTATTGTAAACCATGGCCTTAGTTTTAAGTAATTTTAGTACAGAATATTTGTAGGATTAGTTGAATCTTCATTTCAAGTTCTATTTGTTCTATTTCTTCTTCATCTTTCAAGCCACAATATGTCTAACATTTTAAAATGATTGTTATTCATTTGTAGCCACCATTTTACAGTCGGGATACATCAGAAATGTACGACAACATCATTCATAAACCACTTCGACTGCGCACAAACATATCAGCTGCAGGCAGATCACTATTAGATGGGGTAAGTTGAACCTAAAATGAATACAGTTTCTTCTTCTTCGTACGCTGTCAGACGTCAACTTGAATTTGTTCGAAGAAAGCAGCTGTCATCCTGAGGCTGTCGACACTGCCATAGAGCTTGTCTAGTGTTGACACTGGTGATGGCCACATGTGCTTTCTTTGGTTCTCGTGTGTTGAGCAATTTTGCAGCAGATGTTCAGCAGTCATTTTCCCTGTACCACAGGTGCATTCGTCAGTACCACCTATCTTCAGTTTATTGAATAGATAGTACCTCAGTCTGTTGTGGCCTGTGCGGAGTCTGAAGACCACGACCTGCTCTCTTCTGTTCAACTGGTAATAAGCATCATTTTTTGTGTAGCCAGTATGCTCTGTTTCCCATTTGGCCATGTATCTGGCCCTAATAAACCTTTTGGACTCTTCGTAGGTCACACTAGAATCTGGTTGTAGTAATCTTGCACCTTCTTTTGCCAGTCTGTCTGCCTCCTCGTTGCCTTGAATGTTACAGTGGGATGGAACCCACATACAGTTTGAAATTATCAGGAAAGAAGTAAAGATAAAGGTCAGTCCCATGACAACAATTGCCGTCGGAGATGAGGATAACATTTCACACACCCAAGCTGCAGATTATGTGAAGTGGGGTAGCCAGTTGTTTCCTTGCTGTTTTTACCTTCCCCAACTCATTTGTTAGGTACCCATTTACAGCTGGGTCGACTGGAGGAGCAGTCGTACCAGGCACGAACCACGGCCCGGATTTTCTTCTGGTCGTCCGGGAACTTGAACCCCTGGCACACTGTAATCCTAGTCTAGTAAGCCAGCTCGCTGTTGACTAGGCTACACGCTCGGCAGGAAAGAAGTATTTACATTTAGAATAAACCTATGTGTACCAGTAGTTCAATAGAGACAGTACCAAAGTTATCTATTACCAAAATTTCTCAGCCTCTTGTCTTCTCTTCCCATGTGGGTTCCAATTTAGTGCATTCTTGGTTGTATTGTTAGTCTGCATCCTGAGCATATTCTCTATTTACCTTTACTTTCTTGTCTCCTTAAATATCCAATGGCAATTGATTTTTGCCTTGTTTTCTTCCACAAGTCTGTGTTCGTTATTCTTTTTGGTATCCTGTTATAAAATAAACAACTTCGGCATCTATTTATAAATGTATGCAATTTGTATGTAATACTCTTCGTTACATGCCATGTTTCTGAGCCATAGAGTAGGACTGATTTAAAAAAATTGTATATTATACACTAAGATGGAGCAAAACCAGCTTCAGGCCTATTTTGCTCTTATGTTTGAGTCTATCAGGATTAGGTCGCAGGACAAAGTGCCAAACTCTGAAATTCTTAGCAATACTAACATGTTAAGCATCCACACACTTGAAATTGGCTCAGCAACAATGGACAGGATATGTTGTTCGAATGCCAGATAAGCACATCCCCAAGCAGCTGTTATATGGTGAACTTAAAACAGGCAGACACTCACCAGGAGGGCAGAAGAAACACTACTGAGACTCCTTGAAAGTGTCTCTGAAGTGCTTCAATATTGATATCACCTATTGGAAGATACTTGCACTACAGTACTACCAAGTGAGTTATTACCACTGCAGGTGATCAGATCGCATAGAGTGCAGCCATCACGGAGGCCCAGCGAACGCGTGCTACCCGAAATAACAATACTCACAAGGTCTTTGCAGCCATCGGAGAACACATATTTTGCAGCAAAAGTCTGATGTTATTGCCAGCATTGCTTATGATGGACAATTATTATTATTATCATGGATGCCACCAGACCATGGATTTGATTGAAATTCACACTAGTAGATACTACACATGTGTTCACGGAAACGTGGTCTGGTTTTCCATTTCTAATAACTAGTTTTGCTTGATTGGTGGGTTTTTCTCTCCATATATCCTGGCAAAGCCATAAGCTACATCAGATACCCTGTGTCGTATGACAACAGTAGTGAGACGTGATGTCCCAATGTCCTCTTAGGGTTACAGGAACAACGAGACGTTATTATACAACGGGCTGTGTTACTTTTGGTTGCAGGGCATGTCACTGAGCCATAGATTAGAACTGGTTTTATTGAAGAGTATATTATACAAATGGGATGTGATACTTTTGGTAATATGCCATGTTTCTGAGCCATAGATTAGAACTGGTTTTATTGAAAAGTATATTATACAAATGGGATGTGATACTTTTGGTTGCAGGGCATGTCACTGAGCCATAGATTAGAACTGGTTTTATTGAAGAGTATATTATACAAATGGAATGTGATACTTTTGGTAATATGCCATGTTTCTGAGCCATAGATTAGAACTGGTTTTATTGAAGAGTATATTATACAAATGGGATGTGATACTTTTGGTAATATGTCATGTTTCTGAGCCATAGATTAGAACTGGTTTTATTGGGAGGTCAGGTGGCTGCTGAGCAGGGTAGAAGATTCTACAAGTCATGGCTTGCACACTCTGTCATTCTCACAGACCAGTGTTTGAAAGTAGTTTTCTGAGTTTGAAAGGAAGCTATAGAAACAATACCCTATATTAAAGTTTTAGAAAATGCTGGACATTGTAGACCTGATCTTATCTAAATAGCCCAAGACACTGACCACATTATCAACTCCCATACTGTCAAAATATACAGTGGATCCCTGGACACTCACAACTATACAAACAGCTCATAAAAACAGCAAATAAAGAAACTTGACTGAAGAGATGGGCAATGACAGACACAGAGAGGGAGGTCTTCAGACATATGGCACACCCCAATCCCCAAATGAGAGCATCAATCAGCTCACAAGGAAGGATCACCATCACATTTTCTGACAGAGAACCTGACACATCACTTAACAAGCGCCTGAATAGAATCCAACGACAACACACTTCAGAGTATAAGTGTGTACACCCATATGAAACCATTTATCATCCTCTCTTTGCCAGACACTCAACAATATTAGAAAAATGCTTTTACCTCTGAAACCAGATAAATGGAACACTTAATATGGCACTAAACAACAACTAACAAACATGTGCAGATACTATTACATGGCATTGGGCCAAAGGGCAAGAGCTGAATGCTGCTGGCTCCATAGCAACAACAACCCCAAATGTGATACAGGAATAAAAGGGTCAACATTTCATTCTGTTGTGGTTTAGGAAGATGCTGAGCAGTGCATGAGCTGTAGCGATCAGTGACCCAAAGCTGACTGCTAGCGTCAGGGCCAGTGACCCAGAGCTGCCAAGACCATTCTACACTTCCACGTGGTGATCCTGGATAACAGGTCAGACTGGCTAAGGAGAAGGGATCAAAAAGAGAAGACTAACCCGGGACCCAAAAATGCCATGCTGAACTCAGATGTGTCAAACCGAAAACTGTAAATATCACAGTCAAGCTGTAAACTACGACAACACATTTTGTTCTCCAGGCTACATTCTGCTACTTGCAAAGCCCTTTTCCGGGCTTGGTAGCGGGAGTTTGAGAATAAACGACGAAAAAGTAGCTCTAGTTCAGAAGAAGAAGATACTAATGTTAAATGCTACTGAACCTTCTGTATATTATTTGCCAATAGAATTCAGTTTGATCCTATGACCAAAAGTTGAGACCTTTGCAACGAAGCCTCTAACTTCAACCTTAATGGCAGTTTCCACTATCGTTCTCCTTTTCACTTCAAAGTGAAGCACAGAACCCCACTGCATTTGCCCCCCACCCTAAAGGAAACCTGTATCCATGCATTTGCAATCCTTCACTTTTTCTCTCTAATGTAAAGCATAGGTTTATAACTGCAGCTGGTTGTTTTACAGGAAGCCTGTATCCTGTTTTTGCAGGGGCTAATTATAATGGCAAAGTTTTTCTAAAGGATGAAGCCAGTGGCCATGATCTTCTTCTCATTCGCAATGCTTTTTCCTGTTACATCTAGACATGAAGACCAGTTCTCTGGATAAAGGCTGTCGTAGTGTAGAGTTTTTCGGGGCTTCCAAACAGCTTTGTGTGGATATTCGTCTCCGTGGGCCAGTGCTCAGTATGCAATTGGCTAATCATATAACAATCTTGCAGGATATGTTCGGATGTCCGTGATGCCTGTCCCCACATACACATTGGCGATGGAGCAAATTTTAGCCGGTGCAAATGGCTATTCAATCTGTTATGTCCCATTCTCAAGCGGAACAGGATCACTTGTTTTGCTCGATCAAGACAGTGATAGTTGTCTTTGGTCAACTTTCCTTACTGTGTGGATAAGTGTCTTCTCTTCTTGGAAGGTGATTGTTTGTTCGTTTTGTTCTTGTATTGCTCCCTCCTTTGCCAACCTGTCTGCGGTCTCTTTTCCTGGTATGCCACAGTGTGATGGTAACCACTGTTACCTAATTCATCCTTATATGTTCTCATTAATTTTTTGGACCAACGTACAAAGCTAAATCGCCATAATGAAGTTTGTAGTCTTCACCATGTCAGACCGGCTTCCCCACAGCTTTTGTCTCAGCTCCGCACCCTCTGGCCAGGTCTGGCATCTCATTTCCCTTTAGAGTGGGCATTCCTGTAGAATATGTTCAGGATTCTGGCCTCCTGTTCTACATGGACACTCATCTGTGTGTGAGATCTTTAGTCGGTATAGATGTTCTAATAGTCTGCAGTGACCAGTTATCAGGCAAAATAAGGTTGTTTGTTAGTTTCTTTTGAGTTGGTGAAATGGGTCTAGTGTACTGCTTATGTTTCTGTCTTCTCTCCATTGGTGTATATACTGATTTCTGATGATGTTCTTGATTTCTCTGTATTGTATGCCAGCCCTAATCACTGTGTTCATTCCCCAGTTGTGCAAGACTACCACAATCAGATTCTAGTGTGACCTATGAAGGGTCCAAAAGGTTTATTAGGGCCTGATACATGGCCAAATGGGAAACAGAGCATACTGGCTACACAAAACATGATGCCTACTACCAGTTGAACAGAAGAGAACAGGTCATGGTCTTCAGACTCCGAACAGGCCACAACAGACTGAGGTACCATCTATTCAATAAATTGAAGATAGGTGGTACTGACGAATGCACCTGTGGCACAGGGAAAATGACCGCTGAATGTCTGCTGCAAAATTGCCCGACATACGAGACCAGAGAAAGCACATGTGGCCATCACCAGTGGCAACACTAGACAAGTTCTATGGCAGTGTCGACAGCCTCAGGATGACAGCTACTTTCTTCGAACAAATTCAAGTTGACGTCTGACAGCGTACGAAGAAGATTCCCCAGTTGAGGCGGTAATGTTTTTTCAGACCGCAACGGCTCCCGGTCGACACAGCCTTAAATGGGTACCGGTTCAGTCCGGGAAGTAAAAGCGGCGAGGGAGAGCAGATGGCTACCACTCTCATATGGCCGACCCTTTGAAATGTGAGATCGCTAACACCTCACACCCCTACGGCAGTAATGCTATGGGTTACTTTACATTTCACTTTCCAGGTCCTATTGTTTACATGTAAATATTTCTGCTCTAATCCAAACAGCTCCTCCAAAAGGATAAAGGGGTCCGACTTGGTGCTAAACAAGACTTCCTAGAAATTAAATGCCATGGCTTTTTCTCTGACATTAACTGGCAAAATCTGTGTGACAAGAAAGTCACCCCACCGTACAATCCTAATGTGGTAGGTATCGCAGCTGTTTTACTGACTATTGCAAAATTATTTTTAAAGTTCATTCATTTTGTATTGAATGTTTAAAATAGATAATGACATATTGTTAGTTGGGAAGGATGAGACAGATAGGATAGATAGGATGAGACAGATAGGATTAGACAGATAGGATGAGACAGATAGGATGAGACAGATAGGATGAGACAGATAGGATAGATAGGATGAGACAGATAGGATAAATAGGATGAGACAGATAGGATGAGATAGATAGGATGAGACAGATAGGATGAGACAGATAGGATGAGACAGATAGGATGAGACAGATAGGATGAGACAGATAGGATAGATAGGATGAGACAGATAGGATAGATAGGATGAGACAGATAGGATGAGACAGATAGGATGAGACAGATAGGATAGATAGGATGAGACAGATAGGATAAATAGGATGAGACAGATAGGATGAGATAGATAGGATAGATAGGATGAGACAGATAGGATAGATAGGATGAGACAGATAGGATGAGACAGATAGGATAGATAGGATGAGACAGATAGGATGAGACAGATAGGATGAGACAGATAGGATGAGACAGACAGGATGAGATAGATAGGATGAGACAGATAGGATGAGACAGATAGGATGAGACAGATAGGATGAGACAGATAGGATGAGACAGATAGGATGAGATAGATAGGATGAGACAGATAGGATGAGACAGATAGGATGAGACAGATAGGATGAGACAGATAGGATAGATAGGATGAGACAGATAGGATGAGACAGATAGGATAGATAGGATGAGACAGATAGGATAAATAGGATGAGACAGATAGGATGAGATAGATAGGATGAGACAGATAGGATGAGACAGATAGGATGAGACAGATAGGATGAGACAGATAGGATGAGACAGATAGGATGAGACAGATAGGATGAGACAGATAGGATAGATAGGATGAGACAGATAGGATGAGACAGATAGGATGAGACAGATAGGATAGATAGGATGAGACAGATAGGATAAATAGGATGAGACAGATAGGATGAGATAGATAGGATGAGACAGATAGGATGAGACAGATAGGATAGATAGGATGAGACAGATAGGATGAGACAGATAGGATGAGACAGATAGGATAGATAGGATGAGACAGATAGGATGAGACAGATAGGATGAGACAGATAGGATGAGACAGATAGGATGAGACAGACAGGATGAGATAGATAGGATGAGACAGATAGGATGAGACAGATAGGATGAGACAGATAGGATGAGGCAGATAGGATGAGGCAGATAGGATGAGGCAGATAGGATGAGGCAGATAGGATGAGGCAGATAGGATGAGACAGATAGGTTTACTAAAGAGGGAGGAAAGAATACTCAAACTGAAGATAAGAAAACATGAAAAGTGTAAATAATCCAACTTTTTTAAATTTTGAATCCTGATATTCATTTTGTTGTTGTTTTGTTTGTTATTTTTTGCGTTCGCCCTATTTCTCTATTCCCAAAGGCGGTGTGCGTTGCACTGCGGTTTTTATTTTGCACCTGTCGACCCAGTGCATCCGACTTCATCATGCATTTTATGTAAGTGTCTGCTTCCTCCTGCATTTTCTAAGGGTTTGCTTCCCAGGGGTAACAGGCCGGTGCCATGATTGGAAGCAAACCCAGCACCTTCGAGTTGTGAGCCGTGTCACTTAACCACTAGCCCGCACTGTCCTCAAATCATGGTATTCAAACAGGCATGTTAATGTCTGTTGCCAGGTAGCTGAAGTCTTCGGATATATGTAATAGATAGTTTTTTTTAATTCCTGCGGCATACTAGGCCTGGGAGAAGGTACAAATAATTTGGGTAGAATTTTAGCTAGAATTTTTGAATTTTGTCCGGGCAGTGGTCATTAAGCCTACTCTTTTCGATTTTGAACTGCCAAGGGATTTTTAATGTGCTTGACACTGTACATGGGAGTCTGATCTCAACTACCCAGAGATCAGGAGAATTTTTACCAGAAGATCCACGTGAAAAAATCCCGGTCTCCACCGTGATTTAAACTTTCGACCTCTGGCACCCGAGGCAGACACCTTGCCTTGAGACCACTGAAGATGAAGTCATTGCCAGTTTTATAAACATTTGTAAAGCATAAATATAATAAAATTCAATTTGTCTACAAAATATTTTTTAAACAGTCGATTATGAACAAAAACAATCTAAACGTGTTTTCTTTTGTACTGATACAGAGCAAGCGTTTGCAGAGCTGATTACATGAGCATGATGCTTTAAAGGGTGCTAAATGTGGCAAGAAAAATTAATATTCAACTGCAATATCTATTGTTTGACTAGAAACATGAACAGCAACTAGAACAACAAAAAGATAAGATTTTTATAAATTAAGTGCTTGCATGGAATTGAAGGATTCAAAGGATATGATAAAATGACTAGACATGCATTTGTTGAAGATGTGTTCCCCACAGGGAGCTGAAAGATTTTGTTTTTAAACCATTAAGTGACTAATATAAAATTTGTCAAATGACCTTGGCAACATGCCCCAATCAAACTCTACATTTGTCCTAACAACGTGACCCAAATACATTCTGATCCTTCTGTTCTTTTCAGACTGGACATCTAGATCTACAGCATTTTGACCCTGAGTTTGTCCATGAGCCAGTGCCAGGTAAGCTTGTCATTTCGTGACGGACACTATTTTCTACATGTTTGGTTATTCTTCTTTATTTTAAGATAATTCCTGGGGAGGAAGACTAATGTCTGGCCAGACATAACATACTGATCAGACATGTTAGTCAGGGTCAGGCAAAATATACTAAACAAGACATCCAACTTGACTTCAATGAAGTCCTCCCTGGAAATGGATTGTTCTTCTTGGCAGGCTGGCTATCAAGTTTGGGGATCAACGTGATCCCCATAGTAGTGAGTGACACACAGATGAAGCTAAGCATAGCACAACCGCCTGGAGGACCCCTGTCCACATTCATCAGCACGCTCGGCATGTGAGGAAAGCTACTGCAACCTGCCACTAAACATCCTTTTCAGGGTGCACAAAAGAGTAAGCCTATTCATTGTGAGAATTCACAACAACAACAAGATAATCCTTTGAATGCAGAAAATAATATTACATTTGAGTCTTCTTACAAGTGATTTAACTAGTAGGACCTATTTGTTAAGAAATTATGTTTTAAGAATCAGTCTCTGTAAAGAAATAGGACAAGAACTAGTTTCTGTTAAGAAATTGGGACTCAGGAAAATCTCAATAAACAAATGGTGTCAGAAGAACTAGTTAATGTGAGCATGGTGTCCCAAACCTAGATGATAAATAAGAAGGGTTGGGCATGGAGCCAGCTTCCCCATCCATCAAAACTTTCTTGCTACGGTACAACATCAACTAATTTAACTAATGAACCGTCCTTGAAGGAGAAAGCCCTTCTATGGGGGGGTCTATGACAAGGATTGCCAAATTTGTAACTAGACTGGTTTGCCAACGTCCTTTCATACATGGAAAAACTTCACTTTACATTTGAAATATCGAAGCAAAACAAAACAAATTGAATTGCAATTGGAAGGAGAAATGTTGTCAGCGAACCAGAGCTGACTGCTAGCGTCAGGGCCAGCGAACCAGAGCTGACTGCTAGCGTCAGGGCCAGCGAACCAGAGCTGACTGCTAGCGTCAGGGCCAGCGAACCAGAGCTGACTGCTAGCGTCAGGGCCAGCGAACCAGAGCTGACTGCTAGCGTCAGGGCCAGCGAACCATAGCTGACTGCTAGCGTCAGGGCCAGCGAACCAGAGCTGACTGCTAGCGTCAGGGCCAGCGAACCAGAGCTGACTGCTAGCGTCAGGGCCAGCGAACCAGAGCTGACTGCTAGCGTCAGGGCCAGTGAACCAGAGCTGACTGCTAGCGTCAGGGTCAGCGAACCATAGCTGACTGCTAGCGTCAGGGCCAGCGAACCAGAGCTGACTGCTAGCGTCAGGGTCAGCGAACCAGAGCTGACTGCTAGCGTCAGGGCCAGCGAACCAGAGCTGACTGCTAGCGTCAGGGCCAGAAACCAGAGCTGACTGCTAGCGTCAGGGCCAGCGAACCAGGGCTGACTGCTAGCGTCAGGGCCAGCGAACCAGAGCTGACTGCTAGCGTCAGGGCCAGTAAACCAGAGCTGACTGCTAGCGTCAGGGTCAGCGAACCATAGCTGACTGCTAGCATCAGGGCCAGCGAACCAGAGCTGACTGCTAGCGTCAGGGCCAGCGAACCAGAGCTGACTGCTAGCATCAGGGCCAGCGAACCAGAGCTGACTGCTAGCGTCAGGGCCAGCGAACCAGAGCTGACTGCTAGCGTCAGGGCCAGCGAACCAGAGCTGACTGCTAGTGTCAGGGCCAGCGAACCATAGCTGACAGCTAGCGTCAGGGCCAGCGAACCAGAGCTGACTGCTAGCGTCAGGGCCAGCGAACCAGAGCTGAGCAGCGCATGAGCTGCAGTGGTCAGCGACCCATAACTGACTGCTAGCTTCAGGGCCAGCGAACCAGAGCTGAGCAGCGCATGAGCTGCAGTGGTCAGCGACCCATAACTGACTGCTAGCGTCAGGGCCAGCGAACCAGAGCTGAGCAGCGCACGAGCTGCAGCGATCAGCGACCCATAACTGACTGCTAGCGTCAGGGCCAGCGAACCAGAGCTGAGCAGCGCACGAGCTGCAGTGGTCAGCGACCCATAACTGACTGCTAGCGTCAGGGCCAGCGAAC
The DNA here is from genome assembly GCA_036924085.1 of Ariolimax columbianus. Taxonomy (NCBI): domain Eukaryota; kingdom Metazoa; phylum Mollusca; class Gastropoda; order Stylommatophora; family Arionidae; genus Ariolimax; species Ariolimax columbianus. The sequence goes on from JAVGWX010000010.1 coordinate 39,386,918, forward strand.
CAGAGCTGAGCAGCGCAAGAGCTGCAGCGATCAGCGACCCATAACTGACTGCTAGCGTCAGGGCCAGCGAACCAGAGCTGAGCAGCGCACGAGCTGCAGTGGTCAGCGACCCATAACTGACTGCTAGCTTCAGAGCCAGCGAACCAGAGCTGAGCAGCGCTGACTGCTAGCGTCAGGGCCAGCGAACCAGAGCTGACTGCTAGCGTCAGGGCCAGCGAACCATAGCTGACAGCTAGCGTCAGGGCCAGCGAACCAGAGCTGACTGCTAGCGTCAGGGCCAGCGAACCAGAGCTGAGCAGCGCATGAGCTGCAGTGGTCAGCGACCCATAACTGACTGCTAGCGTCAGGGCCAGCAAACCAGAGCTGAGCAGCGCATGAGCTGCAGCGGTCAGCGACCCATAACTGACTGCTAGCGTCAGGGCCAGCAAACCAGAGCTGAGCAGCGCATGAGCTGCAGCGGTCAGCGACCCATAACTGACTGCTAGTGTCAGGGCCAGCGAACCAGAGCTGAGCAGCGCACGAGCTGCAGCGATCAGCGACCCATAACTGACTGCTAGCGTTAGGGCCAGCGAACCAGAGCTGAGCAGCGCACGAGCTGCAGTGGTCAGCGACCCATAACTGACTGCTAGCGTCAGGGCCAGCGAACCAGAGCTGAGCAGCGCACGAGCTGCAGCGATCAGCGACCCATAACTGACTGCTAGCGTCAGGGCCAGCGAACCAGAGCTGAGCAGCGCACGAGCTGCAGTGGTCAGCGACCCATAACTGACTGCTAGCTTCAGGGCCAGCGAACCAGAGCTGAGCAGCGCTGACTGCTAGCGTCAGGGCCAGCGAACCAGAGCTGACTGCTAGCGTCAGGGCCAGCGAACCATAGCTGACAGCTAGCGTCAGGGCCAGCGAACCAGAGCTGACTGCTAGCGTCAGGGCCAGCGAACCAGAGCTGAGCAGCGCATGAGCTGCAGTGGTCAGCGACCCATAACTGACTGCTAGCGTCAGGGCCAGCAAACCAGAGCTGAGCAGCGCATGAGCTGCAGCGGTCAGCGACCCATAACTGACTGCTAGCGTCAGGGCCAGCAAACCAGAGCTACCAAGACCTTACTACACCTCTACACGGTGATCCTAGATAACACGCTGCAACAGAGCAGACTGGCTAAGGAGAAGAGATCAAAGAGGTAAGGCCAACCTGGTACTAAAAAAATGACTGGTGAGTCGGATGTGTCAGAGCGAAAGGTGCAAATATCGCAGTCAAGCTGTAAACCATGATACAATGCATTCCGTTTTCTGGACTAATTCTGCTAGTTAGGTCCTTTTTGAGGACTTGATAGTGGGAGATTGAAAACAACGTCAATTCATGTCATTAGCATTCTGAAACAAGATGGACACAAGCAGGTAAAGTACAGATCACAACGGGAGAAACAATGATTAATTCAGGTCGCAAAAATGATCATGCACGATGGAAGCAAGGAGTAACAGTTATGCTAACCTCAGGAACCAATAGGGATCTTATTCAGCAGCACACAGTTTAGAGCAGAGGCTTTCTCTAAAAACAAAAGCTGGGCTTCTATAAATCGTGTGTAATATCAATCCTGTTGTATGCCTCCAAAACCTGGATAGTCTTACAGGAAGATCAGAAGTGGCTTGAGGCTTTCTACTTATGCAACCAACAATGGACCTGGTTGCAAATGGTACAGACACAACTAGAAAGAATTTCTTCAATGTTTGATTCATGTCACCTCTCTTTCTTCAGTCATGTGACCTGTCAAAATATCTCGGCCCGCCAGCTTCCATATCTATCCACTGAAATCGGAGGTGGGAAAAGTCTACACTCCTAGTGGAATTGTTCTACGGGTCACCCATGCAACAGCTGGCTAAGCCACATCGCTCCCACTCCATCTGCCTTGTATGCTACCTTAGACTTTGCCATCATCCGTGGTCATGGATGGCTGGGGCAACAGATTCTAGTTGTCTAGGTGGATTACTTAATACAACTGGATCAAACCTGATGAATCCTTTAGGACCACTAATTGATGTGTCTTCATCCCTTAGGGGTAGGACCTTCCTGTTTGATGGAACACAAGCAAGTTTGGTCTGTGAGCCATGTCAGTTATTCTTTGTCAGACCAGAAGAGAATATTACCACTGCCACACTAATAACATCTCATAAGATGTAGTTAATTGCGTGTTCATATAAAAGACTCCAACTTATGATATTCTATACACTGCCAGTCACACATGCTCAAAGTCTGCTCGGTACAGAGTAAACTTCTAGTTCTTAGCTCGACCTGTATTTTTACAGTATTAGCATTCTGTGGGATGCTAAGCTGTATTTCCCCATTGCAATTGTGCAGTTCCAGCTCTGGTATGAGTTAGATATAGCAGGGAGAAAAATGTCCTGCTTAGCGGGCTAGGCTCGAGCAACTTAATACTCTGCTGCATCGGGACAGACGCTTACAGAGGGTGGTTAACCGATGTGCGAATTCATCTTAATAGACTCAAACACTAGAGCAAAGTAGACCACAGCCTGCTAGGTGCCACCTATGCTGTTCTAAACAAACCACCTAACCATGGCCGGTGTTATGCCATGTCATACAGTTAGTCGCCTCTTACGACATGCTCTCTGTGAGGCAGTGGTGCTATTCTTGTCCTTGTCATACACAAAGGCCCCTGCAGACAGGCGCAAAATAAAAACATAGTGCAACACACACCGTCCTGGGAAATACAGAGATAACTCGAACGCACACACAAACAAAACCAAAGAAATTACATGGTAAAAGGATAGCGACTAAGTCATGTCGTTGTATATCCAGAATAGAGTAAATATGCAAATTATGTTCATCCACAGCATCTGTAGGCCGATCAGGAGGAAACAGCAGTAGACTTGTGAGTGCAAGTGTCACAGAAGCAGAACAAGTTTTTGAAGGTTTCACCTATATGCCTTCAACAGAGGATGTCTTTGAATCCAAATACCATCATTCATAAGGTCAACTTCTTCGCTGGCGTTAGTTTTTACCATCCACTTGTGTGATCAAGAGGAGATGCAGTTTTCAGTCATATGCTAAAAAGGTTGTGGCCTTCGCTAGCATAAAGTTTGTGTTTCATCAGGATTTCATTATCACTGCCAGCCTAGCGTCCCTTCAGGCATACTCTTGCCCCAAATCCTGATCTGCTGCTGGAAGACATTTTTACTCCACAGGTTTCCAGTTTTAACTGAGCAGGAAAGGAAAATTGTGTTTTATTTCAAAAAATGTATTTGTGATTCCGTGAACACATTTACTGTTTTTGCATGAAAATGTTTGGTGTTAACTTTAATCATTTTTAGTATGGCATAAGTACGTTTAAGAGTTTATGAATGGGTTTCCAGATCTCAAAAATATAATTCATTTATCAATCCAAATTGCAACCCAGCATATAAAATTAACTGCCACAAAAAAACCTAGCTGACTGGCATGTCAATTTTTTAAAAATGTTATTATTGTTTCAATAGTTTGATACGTAAAAGTAAATTATCATTTTGACAGATTTTTATGAATTTTAACTGAATTTGAAAGTGTTGATTTGTTATGACATTCCTTGCATACTCTTTTTAATACACAAATAATTTTTCACTCCCACTGTCGAGTTTATTTTGGATATTGTATCCAGAACTAGAACCGTCTTTTTTTTTTTTTAGATGCAAAAGAATACTAATTTATGTAGTTTATTTTTGAGTTACTTTAGGTTTTTAATTTTAAAGTTGTTCAATTTTGTTACTTTTATCTGCCGTTGAAGCCAGAAAAAATAGTTTTTACATAAATATTCATTACCTGTTATTGTTTTTCTGTAGAAATGGCATGCATATGATTTTGGTTTTACTTGTATAACTTTTTCAACCAATAAATTGTTAACAAATGCAGAAGTCCTAGAAAACACAAATTTGCACTGTGTCCCTAATGTTTCAATACATCAAAACACTGAAGACTGGTTTTGCTGGTAGAGTTTTACTTGGGTAAACAATCGGTAGAGCGGTTTTAGCACTCACTCATTGCATGCTATAGTTTACCTAGCTGATAAGTACCTGCCTCTGTTGAATTAGGTTATAACCAGGAAGGGAACATTTCACTCACTTTAGAATAAAACTGAAATTGAATGACATACACCCTCAGAAAAAAGTATGGCAATATAATCTCCCATGCCCTGTATGGGAACCCACAAGGAAAAATATTAGTGTAGGGACCAAAGAAAACATGACGAAGAATGATGGAATAGGAGGTCAGGGCAGCTGGAATCTTATAGAAGAAACTCAAGAAGATGGACCAAAATGTGAACAGATGAAACACAAATTGCAGCTCTATAATCCAAAGGAAACCAGGATGAAATTTTCTTTTTGTGTGCTGCCTTTGCCTTGTTTTCTAAGGTGGAATGAATTGTACTCTGTTTTGCTTCTAATGGTCTTCAGCACACAATGTTTTCTAATGGGTACACATTCAATATGATTACGAGCTTGCCAGTTCATTAATCCCAATAGGGTTGCGAGCTTGCCAGTTCATTAATTACAAAAGGGATATAAGCTTGTTAGTTCATTCATCCCAATAGGGGTACAAGCTTGCCGGTTCATTAATCTCAATAGGAGTACAAGCTTGCCGATTCATTAATCCCAATAGGAGTACAAGCTTGCTGGTTCATTAATCCCAATTGGGGTACGAGTTTGCTGGTTCATTAATCCAAACATGCAAGCTGAGCGACAAAACTGATAGTGGGATTCCAGAATTATAATTATGAGGAAAGACAGAAAAACCGGCTTACAGTGTTTACAAAAGAGAAGAATTTGAGGTGACTTAATGCAGGTTTATAAGATAATCAACAATGAGGATAAATTGAACTATAACAAGTTTTCAAAGTACAGCCACCTACAAGAACAAGTAGGCACAGCCACAAATAAATGAAAGAAAGGTCTAAATTAGATATTCAGAAATATTTGTTTAAGTCAAAAAGAGTGGTGAATGCTTGGAATGCATTGCCACAGGAAATAGTGGAGGCAGGGTCAATTAATGCATTGAAGAAAAGACTGAAGGCACAGGGTTTTTAAAAAAAATAAAGTGAATGTAAAACAAACTGGTTGTATACAGACTATGGTGAGTCTTTTAAACCAGTATAAAAGATGTTAAGATAAGTGAGCCGTGACACTAACCACTTAGCTACAATGCCCCTAGCAGCAAGCAATTGAGTAATAAAGCTAGCACAATGAAGCTTCTAACACTTCATCTCTTGCAGCAATATCTGCTATCGCCAGTATTATCCTGCTATAGGAACACCTTTTTTATTAAATTAAAATGTGAATGTTTACAATTGTTAAACTAAATACAAAGCAGTTGGAGGCTTTGTGGTATTGATGTTCGAAGGAAGAACAGACGTCCATCGCCAGGTTTTCACTGAATGTTACCTTTCTATGGTCAAGTCAATATTTTAAATAATATCTTGCATATTTAAAAGTGTGGTTGCAACTCCTTTCAGTCATGATTGACTATAGGATGATGTATCCTCGAAGTGGTAACTCTCTACTGAGTTTTTGGTTGTCTTTCTCCAAAGCTGCCGTTTCAATTCTGAATGTGGCAAGAGCTTCTTTTCACCCAGAATGAGGTAACTATTCAGAGTACATTTACTCTTAACGTCATTATACTGATATAGAAGACTGCAAAGTCTGTATGCAATCAGTTTCTTGGAGGGTGGTTAACCGATGTGCGAGTCCATCTTAATAGACACAAAAACACTAGAGCAAAGTAGACCTGCAGCCTGTTAAGAGTCATTTATGCTGCTCTTAACAAACCACCTAACCATGGCCGTTGTTATACCACACAGTTAGTTGCCTCTTACGACATGCTGCCTATGAGACAGTGGTGCTATTCTTGTCTTTGTCATACACAAAGATCCAGGCAGACCACTCTGGAACTTGGTTCATCTTCCCAGACTCATGTCCAGTGCCTTCATGTCATGCTTATACACATCTTTGATGTGGTCGGCCGACTGTTCCTTTGATATCCGCCAGCTGTCTATACAATAAATTCTCAAAGATATCCACTCTAGATTCTCAAAAGCGTGCACATTATCAAATGTAACAAAATCGTCTAGTCGTAATTTATTACTACCATTATTCATTTCTTAACCTTCATGTCCCGGGCAGTCCACTGAATTGTTGGTGTTCTTGGCTTCGTTCGTTCTCAATCTCTCGCTACCAAACCCTGAAAGGGCTTTAAGTAGCAGAATGTAGTCCAGAGAACAGAATGCATTGTGTCATAGTTTACAGCTTGACTGCGATATATGCACCTTTTAATCTGACACATCCGACTTCAGCAGACATTTTTTGAGTGCCAGGTTAGCCTTCCCTCTTCAATCCCTTCTCCTTAGCCAGTCTGCTCTATTGCAGTTTGTTATCCAGGATCACTGCGTGGAGGTGTAGAAGGGTCTTGGCAGCTCTGGTTTGCAGGCCCTGATGCTAGCAGTCACCTATGGGTTGCTGACCGCTGCTCAGCATCTTGATCCCGTTGGTGTTCTGATTTCTGTCACCTGTTATATTGTATCTTGAATAATGACAACCTCCATATGCCAACAGATTTAGACCAACAGATTAGATTAAATATTCTTAATCTTTTTGAGAGAAAGATATACTGTGCCGCATTTTATAGTCGACCTGTAATACCTGTGCCCTTCAGATCCGTTTTCTGATAAACTTTGTTTGATTTAACTGTCCTTAGCCTGATCCCAGCAAGGCACAGGTGGTTTGTAGTCATGCTTCTATAGACGTGCTGCCTTTCCAAACTGGTGTCTCATCTATCAGAAACATCTATCTGGTTTTAGGGTGACAGCGTCTCGTCCGTTGCCCCTTCTCCTGTTATGAGAAACATGTCCAGTGTAAGGGGTACTCTGTGGTCTCGAGGTAAGGTATCCACCTCGGGTGCCAGAGGTTGCAGGTTTGAATCAAGGTGAAGACGGGAAATTTTTGTAATGTGGATCTTCTGGTAAAAATGTCCCCGATCTCTGGGTAGTGAGATCGGACTCTCGTGCTCAGTGTCTAGCACGTTAAAAATTCCTTGGCAGTTGAAAATCGAAAACAGTAGGCCTAACGGACAAAATTCAAGTTACAAATCTTCCCAAGTTATTTGTACCGTTCCCCAGGTGGTTTGTTAAGAGCAGCTATAGATGGCACCTAACTGGCTGCGGGTCTGCTTAGCTCTAGTGTTTGAGTCTATTAACCCTTTACACACTAATGCACCTGAAACTAATAGCTAAAACACCATTTCCTTTCTCACACAGCTTCGCAGATAGACCAAAAAGGGGTTAAAATGACTACATTGATGAAGAAAATAAACTTGAACAATGCATTGACTTTGCCAATTCAAAAGTTAGACCATAGATAGAGAAGATTGCTTTAAGGCCTAGGGTGTAATGGGTTAAGATGGACTCGCACATTGGTTAAACAACCCTCCAAGAAACTGTTTGTATACAGACTCTGTAGAGTCTTCTAAACCATAAAAACGTTAAGTTAAGAAGACCCAAGAGTAAGACCAAGAGTTAGAAATTGGACATAAATGTGAGTGCTATCACACCAGCAAGTCATCATACAAATATGTGTCTTTGCTTCATCATTTCCCTTAGGTCCATATTAGTGTGAGTTCCCATCATGCAATATTAGTTTTCTTCTGTGGCATTCATCCTGAAAAGGACATTGTGTCGTAGTTTACAACGAGGATGCGATAACTGCACCATTTGGCCAGGGGCATCAGGTTTCAGCTTGCTTTTTTGGCTGCCAGGTTTACCCGCCCACTAAGATCCTCATTCTCTTAGCCAGGCTACATTAGTGCAGCCCGTTTCCAGGGCAACCTCTTGAAGGTAGAATAAGGACTTGGTCAGCTCTGGTTCCCTGACCCTAATGCAAACATCCAGCTATGAGTCAATGGCTGCAGTCAGTTCTTTGACTGTACTATATCTTCAGCTCCAAATATTAGTCTTATTTTGTGCATCATAAATGAATGTTCATGAATGTTCTTCTATAGAAATTATATACACAGCATTTTGATTTGTACCTTTTATAACATTTTTGATCAAATTGTCCAGTTTTAATACATTTTTTTACAAATACAAATGTTTTAGACAACACTCTTTTACTGTGGCCATTATGTCTCAAAATACTGAACCCAATTTTGTTTGGTCGTATCATAGCAACCCATCTATAAATGTGTGTAAAGTATTGGTGATTGTTTCTGCAGCCACTCATTCTTCTGAACTATACCACACTCTACTCTGTAGAGACTTCTAAATCAGTATAATCAAGTTGTTAATTGCGAGATCTCAGTTAAAAGCTATTATTTTTATCACACGCATGTATTCCAAGACCAGGTAGAGTTGAGAATAGAACCACTGCCCTAAAAAGAAAGTCATAGACAAGGGATGTGTATGGGGTTAGCAACCAGATCATGTAAAATATGGTGATATGTAGGTAAATTCTGGGACCAGCAAATTTATAATTTATTGACAACGGTCGCAAAGATGAACACTAAAAAAACATTTACACCATACAACAGAAGAGAAAATGCATATCTTCAACACCAATGTGATGTCAGTTCTTCTATATGGAGTGGAAACATAGTATGTGACCAAACTCGATATTAAGAGCTTACAGAACTTTATCAACAGATTCTTGAGAAAGACTGCATCTGTAGCAGTTTAACAGACTTACAAACAAAAGCTTATGAGAGAGAACAAGACACAGACATGTGGAACAGGAAATCTTAGGAAGAATTTGGTGCTGGATATGCCACACACGCAAAACCCCACATCAGTATCACCACATCATTTTTATCGTGGAATTCCCAAGTAGAAATAGGCAAAGAAAGGCCAAAGAACAAATACAAGAAAATCATGACCTGAAGAAGAGAAGAACATGATGTAAATCGAGTAAAGCTCTAACATAATTGGCTCGAAATCACTTCGTTTTCAGTTTGACTGGACATGTTGTAGATTTTTCTCGGTATGACCACGTCTGCATGTACTGAAAGGATTGGCAAAACTACTGTACTGCGGGGACGACGTGGGCTAGTGGTTAAGTAACACAGCTCACAACTCTAAGGTGCTGGGTTGGGTTCCCATCACAGCACTGGCCGTTACCCCGGGTAAGCAAACCCTTAGAAAATGCAGGAGGAAGCAAACCCTTACATAAAATGCATACTGAAGTCGGATGCACTGGATATGCGCAAAATAAAAACCGCAGTGCAACGCTTGGTGAATTGAGAAAATTTAGAAAATAAAAACTACTGCAAAACTGCCATAGTGGAACACACATAACAAACAAATACACACATGCATCCATACACTGGCCAATATGTCCTGATATAACCTAAAAGACTATGGTTTTGGGTTGAAAGACACGTGCCTTCGCCAGTAGAATCCAGAAAGGGAAACTTTTAAATAAAAAAGACCTGGATAAAAATTGCACATGGCAGGTCTGCATTGAGGCCGGTCAGTCATGGCATATGCACCCCAAGGTGCAAAGAACATAAGAAAAAGTGATGTTACAGGAAATCTGAAACCATTGGATGAGGAATCCAAACTACCTGGTGGATTAATCAGCAACCCACAGACTGCAAAGTTTCAACGAGGTTCGAGCAGAGTGGAGTTCATGAGACGACGGAGCAGGAGAGTGTACAGCGAGCTACAGGGACAATCAGCATTCAAACCCTGCACTATTTGTCTGAGAGAGACTGAGCACCTATAGGTATGCCCAGAGTACAGTGACATCGATTCTTAGAAACAGAAACTGGAACCAAACCCAGGAATATGAATGCACCTTGCAGATAAGTTATGGAATTCTACCAACTGAACACCCCAACAAAAAGTATCATCAGCCTAGTATTTCTCGTGCCCAAATTCTGCAGCTATATCAAATTAACCTAGTTTTGGTCAAGATAAATTTTTCTAGACACTATTCTAAAAACTATTTTATTTAAACATATTTTTTGCTGTGATTATACCATTACTATGGTCCGCTCTGAGATTTATAAGGAATAAAGGCTGCTTGCCCCTGCAGCGACTATGAAGTGTTAAGGCTAGGTTTTTGTTTTACCCACAATAGAAACAGAACTCATATCCACTTGGTCAAGAGATGGGCCTCTGAACCATTTGGACACTCTTGTCAAATGGATAGACCTATAACTTTCCTGTTAAAAACAGACTTAAAAATTATCTCCGTGTCAAAAGAATAGGTCTAAAAATTACTTTTATATCAGAACAGACTCAAAAATGACTTTCCTGTCAACAGTATAGACTTAAAAATATACAATTACTTCCTTTAAAAAAAACAATGATCGCACATGTACCTGAAAGATAAACAGTGGTAGTTCCAAATGAAGAAACGATGATAAATAGCAGAGGAACAGGGAAAACTCAAGCAGTGTCTATGCCACACACCCAGGCTTAGTAATATGCTATGTTCAACCACAAGTCATGGGAGAATGTCAACAGCAGAGCTCGTAATGGAAGTTGTGAAGAGACATGACTGCCTATACCAGTTGAAAAGATGAATGTTGTGTGATGTGAATGAGAAAATTATTGTTTGAATTTTGTAAATAAATCAAATAGAAATAAAAATATTCTCTTGTATTTGTTTTGTATATAAGGAAGGGAGTCAATCTGTGTCTGTCATGCACGACCTCCGATGTGTGTGGAGTAATGGCAAAATCTCCCCTGAAACAAAAATCTGCGTCTACCAGTCCTGCTTTACGGCTCTGATACCTGGATATTACTAAAACATAACATGTCGAGACTGGAGGCCGTCCACATGCCAGCGGCGTATCCTGGGCATCCGATGGCATTACTACATCCGCAACGTGGAGGACTCTGCTAAAACAAGTCTTCACCCAATCTCAGAAACACTTGACCGCTGCCGGGTTTCTTTGTTTGGTCATGTCATAACCAGAAAACCCCGGCCCACAAGATACTATCCACAAGTTATCCACCAACAGGCATGAGGCACAGTTAATAGTTGTCCATCACAAGTGATGAAGACCACTCTCTTTGTTCAGCCGTGTGGACAGTCGGATCTCTTGCTGTGTCCGCTGAAATGGGTGACTTGCGCGGAGATTTGGATTAAAGTGAGGAAGAAACTGCGCCTTTTGTAAACCTCACTCACAGAGCCTAAGCTACCTTTTGCCAGTGGCAAGACATTCATCAAGACGACTGTAGATAGCATAGGATGCAGATTTTGCCTCAGGGTTACCACTGAAGCCTTTCCGTAAACATGTAACCCGCAGGGTAGAAAGGTGGGAAGGCATCTAACGCAGTTTGTCGTGCCTTTTCGATAACCACAAGAGGTCGTATGGACAACACTCAGCGTGTGAGTGAGTCTGGCATCTCTCCCCAACTGTATTCAGTTCATCATAGTAGCATCTAAAATTCCCACACGCCATATTCGTGAAGGTGAACCGACAGAACTAACCCGTGAGATACAACACAGGTATAACTAGTTTAAGCGTAGCGCCATTCAGCCGGTGTCCAGACCAGGATAAACGAATGGAAGAAATCACAAAAAAAGAACGAAATAAGTCCAGACGGAAAACAACTACACGTATCCGTGAACACAAGTGTAAGTCGTCGACTAGTGTGAATTCCAGGTATAGCTCCAGTAAATATCAAACATCACCTCCGCTCTGGACGAGGCCTGGAACCATGTCGCAGCAGTGGGTCATAGAAGAATTTGACCGACGCAACGGGTCTCGGATGCCTTAGCAAACATTATTATTAACCCATTACACCCTGACCTGCCCAGTGTATGTTCTTTGGAAACTGAAAATCCTACTGTTCTGTCCAATTCAACCATTCACTTCTTGTTCTCTACTAGGATAGCATTTACATCTCATTAGTAAACAGATAGTATATGAATAAGGTAAAGAAGTATCCCCCTGCTCTTATGAATATGTATGTCCTGTGTCAAGGCTTAGGGTGTAAAGGGTTAAAAGGTAAAGGTAAGCCCCATATCTTCATGGACTAAGCCACAGCCTATGTTTACTATTAAGGGGTCAATAAATAACTTTCATATTAAAAGAGTATATGTTATGTCTATTGACAGTGAAATAAAAACCTAACCTTCACAGTGTAACAACTGCCAGGTGAAGCGGCATTTATTTCTCTGAAATAAATCCCCTTAGTGAGTCCCAGTAAATGAGTCACAATGACAGTTCTGTAGTAATCATGAACAGATTATAAATATTTTCTTACACTAGCAAAATAGTTTTTAACTTGTTTTTCAGTGACAGCAACCTCAAGTCATATATCTTACTCTGCAGAGCTCCTTCACATAAGTACTTCTGTGAACAAAATAATGGCTGGTTGGTTGGTTATTGGTTCAGCATCTTGTGGGCTCCCGCTCTTTCACTCAATGCTATATAATGGTATCTGCAAGTGTTTGTGAGCTATTGTTTAGTTCCGTGCAGTGTGTTTCATTTGTCTGGCCTCGGAGGAAGAAGCTCTTTCCTAACACCATCTAGCTAGCTCTGGACACTCAAAATGATGGTGTTCGATAGTTTCATAGGGATGTTTGCACTGCAAGCACTCTGGAATATGTTCTGGTTGGATTATTTTCAAGTGGCTGTTAAGTTGACTGTGAAGTCAGAAAATGGTGCTTTGGTCTCTCCTTTTCAGGAGGTTGATGCTGTCTTTGGGATTAGGGATGCCATAAGTTTTGCCCATCTATTCAGCCAGGCCTCTCTGTTCACAGACTTCAGTAGTTGTTTGAACATCTGTAGGGTTGTTGGTATGTATTGTAATTCTTGACTTGCTCCCATCTTAGCCAGTCTGTCTGCTTAGTCATTGCCAGGTGTATTTGAATGTCCAAGGATTCACTATTCTGAATTCATGGGATGTGAGATGTTGGTTGACATCTAGGGATATTTGGGTAATTTCAGGCTTACAATGACCACCATCTTTCAGAGCTTGAAGGGCAGATAATGAGTCTGTAAAGATTACAATGCTTTGGGCTTTTGATGGGAAAGCATCAAATACAGTCCTAGAGTGGTAAAGAGAAACTTCCAATGCTATTATTTCTGCCTCATAATTTGAACATATCTCCCCACTGGCATCAAATAGCTCATCAGATGTTCTGTCTGGATACTCTATGTAGATTCCATATCCCACTTTAATGGTGGCCTTAAAAGCAGACCCATCAATATAGATATGTATCCATTCTTCCTGGTAGGCGCCAATCGTTTCTGTGTTGCTCTCATAAGACTTAATGGATTAGAACTTCTTATTGTATTATCTGTTAGTTTTGTTCCAATTTCTAGAATTTGTAGACATGTATATTTCTTGTTATTCTTTGTGTTTCTTGTCTTTTGTCTGGGAGGTGATATATGTCTTTAATCTCACTGATATGGTGGAGGACTGCCTTTTGTTTTATTCTCTGCTTTTGCTGCCATTTTACTGCAAGATATCTATTGGGTGGTCTTTGGTCATTCTTTTACTCCTCTCGCTTCCATCTTAGTCTTAGTCAACCTGTACTTCTACATGGCTGGATGTAGCCGGGAGGATTATTTCCTGCTTGGTGAGCTATGCACAAGCAGCTATTTACTCCGCTGCAGAAGCTGGTTAACCGATGTGCGAGTCTATCTTAATAGACTCAAACACTAGAGCAAAGTAGACCCACAGCCTGTTAGGCGACATCTATGCTGCTCTTAACAAACAACCTAACCATGGCCAGTGTTAGGCAATGTCACACAGTCATCTCTTACGACCTGCTCTCTATGGGCCAGTGGTGCTATTCTTGTCCTTGTCATACACAAAGACCACGGCGGATCCCTCCATAAGCTTCCATAAAAGAGATAAATAATGGCAACCTATATTATAAAAAGAAAAGAGCGCTTGTTCTAATAATAAATAGATCAAAACTACAGCTGTACTGAAAGTAACAAAAAACACATGTAATGGCTCAGTAACTAAACCAGGACAAAAACAAAATAATACCTACGTGACACACTAACACGAACAACCATTCTTTATTTACAAATTGCTGCCTGGCAGTTTCCACACACTCCCTGAGTTTATTGAGGAGCCTCACACTGCACTACAGCCAGGATGACCCAGATCCACCTTCTCAAGTATATCTCTGGATGTAATAAGTCACCAAAGAAAGGTCAAAAGTTTAATTTACTCTGTTGAGTGACTTCTACAACAAGAACATGATGAGGTTGCTAGCCCCATGGACAACCCTCTTTAGTCACATTTAATTTATGCCACACCTGAAAAGTTAGTTAACCTAATCTTTTCAACCTGGACACCGTTCAGGTGACCCCTCATGCTGCTATTAGAATGAAGAAGGACATATGACGATGAAGATGATGTCAATGATAAAAGAGAGCGTTAAAAAGTAAAACACTTATGTAATGGCACCAGATAATTCTCCTGTGGCTGTTTGTTGCTGAGGTACAAATGCAGCATTACCAGCTGTGGTCTTCTCCCATGGCTTCAGCCTCCTAGCCATCATGGAAGGGGTAGGCTCCATATTACTTGGCATCACATCAACAGTCATGACTCCTGGGATTGGTTGATTGTTTTGTATCAATTCTGCCACTTCGGCTAAACTTAAGCTGTTTGGATCCTGTCCTCCTTCTTGCCCGACAGTGTAAAGATGAGATGAAGGACAATCAAGGTGCCCTGAAAAAAAATGAAACTTTCATTAATGCTTTTTCATCTTCCACATGATGGGGAACTGAGACGCTAGTCCGGTCAGACACAACACACTGACCAGAACATTGGATCAGGGTCAGACACAATATACTGACCAAAACCACAATATCTCTTCCATGTAGCGTTCCTGGAAACATGCTGTTTTCAAGGCAGTTTGGCTGACGAGATGTGGATCGACTTGATCCCGTAGTAGTGAGCGTCATGTAGACGAAGTCAAGCATAAAACAGCAGCCTGGAAGACAGCGGCTCACCTTCAGCACACTCGAGATGTGAGGAAAGCTACTAAAACCCACCACAATGCCCTTTTCAGGGTGCACAAAAGAGCAAACTTGCCCATTGTGGGCACCAACAACATCTTCCACATGAAAGTTCCTTTACACTTTCCAAAAGAAAAAAGGAGCTGAGGTGGCGCAGTGAATTCCCAGCCGAGTGATCTGGGTTCAGTCCCCAGTCGGTGTGGTACTATTTTTCTAATCACAAAACTACAGCTCTCTGGGTCGACTCAGCCTAAAAACTGGGTAACAGAACAATCTGGGAAGTAAAGGCAGATAGTGTGATGCTGTCCACATCAGCTCATGGTCAGGATAATATGAGCCTAACACTGTATTCCGATTATGCCACACAGACATGTAAATGGAATCTTTACTTTATTCACAAATGCACCTGTGGTACTGGGAAAATTGCCCCTGAATATCTGCTGTAAAATTGTCTGACATATGATGACTAAAGAAAGCATATGTCACCATCCCCAGTGCCAACACAAGACAAGCTCTATTGCAGTGTCGACAACCTCAGGATGATCACTGCTTTCTTTGAAAGAAATTAAAGTCGACGTCTGACAGCGTACGACGAAAGATTCACAAATGTTTGCTAAGATGATTTATCTTTTCATTCCACATGGAGTCTCCTCCTTCTTCTGGGTTCATTCTTAATCTCCCGCTACCAAGTCCTGAATAGGACTTTGCAAGTAGCAGCATGTAGTCCGGAGAAAGGATTTGCGTTGTGTCGATACTTTACAGTTTGACTGCGATATTTGCACCTTTCAGTCCAACACATCCGTCTTCGGCAGCCACGTGGAGTATATGACCATCATCACGGTGAGCCTTTTTATGGAAGAATGAAGTGTGACGTAGTACCTAGAACATGGAAAGTAAGTATTACATTTGTACTACAATTACATTTGTACTCCAATTGCCTGACTCATTCATAAGATGGTTTCCAATTACTGCTGTACCCCAAATACCTGATAATTAACTCACGCATATGACAGTTTACTGATGTACCCCAAATACCTGACAGTTAACTCACTCATTTGACAGTTTCTAATTACTGCTGTACCCCAAATACCTCACATTTAACTCACTCATGATAGTTTCCAATTACTGCTGTACCACAATACCTGACAGTTAACTTAACTCACTCATAAGACAGTTTCTCATTACAGCTGTACCCCAATTATCTGACAGTTAACTCAACTCACTCATATAACAGTTTCCCATTACAGCTGTACCCCAATTACCTGAAAGTTAACTCACTCATAAGACTGTTCTCATTTACGATTGTACCCCAATTATCTGACTCATATAAAAGTTTAGCGAAATGATGCTACAGGCTTTCTAGCTTTCTTTGCTTAATAATAAGTTGTGTGCTGCATCTTTGTATTTATAACTTATTTTTTATTGTTGTGAATAAAATATAGATTTAATTAATAATGGCGTATAAAAGTGAAAAGAGAAGTCGCAAATCCATTATACTGATCTTGCCTGTGAAGTTATGCCATTATGTACCACATGGAAGTGCAATTTTCTTAATGTGCCATCTGACTATCATATTACATACACTAATTTTAGTTATTAAATTTAGTGATGATGGTGTATTGAACTGTAGCTGTTGCTACCTTTATAAAAGAAAAACCAAAAAAAAGTTGTTAATGAAGTTTTAAAAGTGCAACTTTGGTTTGCCATGACCCACCAACATTAAAAATTGATGTAATTTCTCCTGTACCTGCATTATTTTTCAGCATGTCACATTTTACTAAGGTTGCTGATTTTGAGAGCCTATAACTTTTTATTTGTTGATCTATAGATATGATTTTATTGTGTATAGAGAAAAAAATTGATAAAAGAACTTGGTGGTGTAACTGTTTTTGTGGTGTTTGTGTTAGGTTTCTGAAATGCAAGAAGATGAAGGTGAAAATGTTGAAAAACAGCACAATCATTTAGACTCACCTATTTCTTGGTATGGTCGGTATCCAAATCTACCTTTGAAATTGCCACAGAACACTGATAGTGTTTTTTTTACTAGACCGACATATTTATTAGTTCCCACTACAAACGTATTTATTACATCTATATTAACAAACTAAGGTTCTAAATATTATTATAGCCAGGGGTGGGGTTGAGGTTAAACTCTCAACACAAACTAAATACTCCCATGGCGTGCGTCTCACACAACCAACTCCTGGCCTTCGCGCGGCAGAACTGTTTTGACTAACAGGAGAAGGGGCGGAAGGTGAGTCACTGGCACCTTAAAACCGGAGGTTTTGGGCAGATGGAGCTCGAAAGCCTAGAAAGGCAGCTCATCTAGGAGAAGGAAAACTTGGATTTCAAACCATCTGAAGCCTTGCAGATAAGATACTGGCGTATCGTATAGGGTTTTTGTCAGATGTGGCTGTGCAACCTGTTTTCTAAACTCTGAAAGTTGGTCAGCATTTACTAAACCTGACAACCAATGATGTGCAAAGGAGCACACGTGAGCGGATACAATGCCTTATCCTAGAGCGAGGAAGGGCAGCCTCAGCTGATTATTGTGGCAGGGTAGACCAGGCTCTTAGTCTTGGTTGGCGGTTGGTCTAGGAGTGAAGTCCCGACAGGCGAACAGATAGAGCATTGCTCTGCTGATCCAGCACCTTCTGCAGCTTGTCTTGTTCCAAATGTGTTGGTATCACCTTTCCCTTGGAGCAAACAAGGAAGACCAAGAGAGGGACCATACTGCATGGGCAAAACGTGGTTTCTATATTTCTGCCCGGGCTTTGTGCTAATAGCACAAACACTATTGCCTCACAAGATGAAAAAGAGCCAATGATGTAGAATGAACAAATAGATCTACCTCAGAAAAATGTGTTGCAACACTTAAACTTCATCCCCCTCAATAATGGAATAATCTTGAACACACCAGGTTCAAATCGCATCATGTTCAATTTGACCCACAAAAAAAATTGTTCGTGGTATTTTTTTCTTCTCTTAGTCAACCTAGCTTTAAATTGCTATCTGATGAAGCCAGGAAAAAATTTCAGAGCCATCACTAGAGCTACGGACTTTGTGCTGTGCCAGCAATGAAAGCAACTGGGGTACCCAGGTGCAATGAAGTAAATTTTATAACCCAATTTCCAATTCCGTGTAATTTGAAAACATGATAGTCTTAATGCTGATGTGCAGAAACTGTTAATGATGTGAATAGAATGAATTATTCAGTAAGAGCCATTTATTTACTTTTAGACCAAACTCACTTTACAGCAACAGCCTAGAGCCTATCATGTTGTACAAGTGTGGCATGCCTGCTCAAATGATATCTATAAAGATTGAATATCAGCATCAAGAAACGGAACATAGAACCATCAAGGAACAGAACATAGAACAAGTACAGAGGTTTTCATATTTGGACCAAATTATTACACAGGTGTCCGCTGCAAGGTTGAAATTAGAACTAGGATCACAGTAACAAAAAAAGGCATTCTGTGAGGAAACAAAAACTTCTAACAATTAATATCAATATTAAGCTTTGGAAAAGAATAAACACTACACATATCTGGACCGTAGCATTGTAAGGTTCTGAAATATGGATTCTAAACAGAAAGGATGAAAAGATATTAGAAGCTTTTGGTGTTATCACTGGATGCAATGAGTGAGCTGGACAGAAAAAAGGTTAAACGAACAAGAGCTTAAAGATATAGGGTCAAATAGACAACTAATGACGAGTATACAAAAAGGTAAATTGTCTTGGCTCGGTCATAACATGAGATATGGGGGTTTACTACTGAAAATACTAGAAGGTAAAATTCAGGGGAAAAGAACAGGTCGACTTTCAAGAAATAATTACATCACACAGGCATGCAAGAACATTGGGGTTCAGACTTATACTGAGCTAAAGAGATCTGTTGGGAAAAGAGGACGGTGGCATGACATTGATCAGAAGACTTCAACACGTCTCCGAGCTGACTAACCTGATGATGATGAACAATGAAGAGCAAGATTCTTATTTTTAATTAACAAACCTCTGATTTTACTATCAGCTCCTTCTGATTCCATTTGGTCTGTGTGCTTCCTATTTCTCCACTGTAAATACTGTTGATAATCAAATGCCTTCACATTTCTGCAGAGTGTTTTCAAGTTATCAGATAATAAATGTCAGAAGTCTTTCTATGATCAATATAAAAGGTAAAGGCAGTCCTTCAGCAGACTTAACCGATGGTCAGAAATGAAATGTTAGAGACTTTAGTATACTAAGCCTCAGCTTGTGAGGTGGTAGTGTGGGGGGGGGGGGGGGGGGGGGGGGGGTCACTTCCTCGCTGTCTTTTCCTTCCCTAACCGTAAGTTAGTTACCCTTTACATGTAGGTTGACTGGAGCTGCCGGTAGTGAGAATTGAACCCTGTACCTTTCCCATGAAAAGTGAGTCCTCTACCACTGCACTAATCAGTTGCTCAATGAGCGGTACATAGTTGCTGTTGAAGGAATCCCCACAATGGGTAGATTTACCCTTTTATGCGCCCTAAAAAGAACATTTAGTGGCAGTTTATTGTAGCTTTCCTGACATCCGGAGTGTGCTGTGAAGGTAGACCTGGGTCCTCAGGTGGTTGTGCTATGCTTGGCTTCATTTCTGTGTGCCTTAATACTACGGGGATCACATCGATCCCTCACCTTGTTAGCTAGGCTGCCATTAAAACAGCCCGTTTCCAAGAAGGGCTACAAGGAAGCCAACGTGAGGGTTTTGGCCAGTATATTGTGCCTGACCCTAACTAACATGCCCGATTGGTATATAGTTCATTTATTTTTAAATCTCAGACCAATCTACTAGTTTCTCAGCTCAATAAGAGGAACAGTGTGATGAAACTGTGAAATCCAATTGATGGATAAACTGTATGGCGACAAAAGAAGTCTGGGCAAACTACAAAAATCTATGAGACAAATACATGTGATTATTTGAGAACAAGCAAAGATGAATCAAAAATAGAAATTCATAACAAATTTAATTTTCAACAACAAAAATATCACATTTCATTTTAATTACATAAAATAGATCAATGGAGAAGACACTGGGCAGTGCATGAGCTGCAGCGGCCAGTGACCCATAGCTGACTGCTAGCATCAGGGCATGCGAACCAGAGCTGCCAAGACTCTTCTACATCTCCACGTGGTGATCTTGTATAACAGACTGCAACAGAGCAGACTGGATAAGGAGAAGGGATCAAAGAAGGAAGGCTAACCCAGTACTTAAAAAAATGCCTGCTGAAGTTGGATGTGTTGGACTGAAGGTGCAAATATCGCAGTCAAGCTGTAAACTACGACACAACACATTTTGTTCTCTGGACTACATTCTGCTAATTAAAGCCCTATCTAGGCTTGGTAGAGGGAGATTGAGAACGAACGAAGCCAAGCCATCCAACCAGATAAATAGAAATCACGAAACCATCTTTTCAGAGAAATCCTTATAAAAATTGTCTTAACTCCTTTCAACAGCCTTACTTAGTAAAGAAAAATGCTTTGGCTCTCAGATACTCTGATGTTTTCTGCTTTGGATCAAGCAACATCTCAATGGATCTCCAGCCGGCTTGAAAATGCTCATTGTTTCCAAAGTCGAAACCCTCAAACAAGATGAAAGTTGCCTCATCCATGCTGCCATTAAAATGTCTCTGAAATAATAATTTATGTGAGAATTACAAGAAATATTCAAAATAAGGCAAGGTTGTGGCGCTACTGTGTAGCTTCTTCTACACGCTGAATAAAAAAATTCCCAGTTATGCACTTAACAAACTGCTTTGACTCAACAAGTGTTTCTGTCATTTTTCATTTCGACTCCGAAAAGTTTAAATCCCTATTAATAATAATTTCCCTGCATGTGCCTTTTCTATGCTGCTAATCAGCTTCTAATCTTTCTCTTCTTGACTCGATGGACATCGGTAGCATACTCCAACCAATATTGTTTCACCCCTTTTTTCGATTTTTGACCATACACTTTCATTTTTGTTGCCAGATGATATATCTTCTCTGACAGTTATATTAACTGAATTAGTACAATATAATAAAAAGCCATTTCCTTTGCCTTGTTTCTAACTACTGTTTCTTTCCTTAACATTGTATATCCTTCTATGTCAATTTCACTATCTGCAATATCCTCATACGTCTATGATTCCGTTAACTCTATTATATCTGGGTTTTTTCCTTTTACATAACACTTTCAATTCTTATTTTTTATTAACAATGCTTCTCACATTTGCATAAAAACATTTTAGTTTGTTATTTTGTTTTTCCAATTCCTGCTTTTGCTTTATTATTTTTATTTGTCCACTAGCTATTGATTTCACACTCCCCTGATCCCAACTCTCCCCTTTGACTGCATCCTCTATAGCATCCTGTTTTAGGCCTATCGTTGGTTTCATCCTTCCTAGGCTTTACTAGTTTAAATGTTTTACACCAAGATGTAATATAGCTACTGCATGCTGTCCTATCTCATTTAGATGTAAACCTTAGCATTTTTCGTTGACTATTTTCTCATCAATAAACTCTATACCTATTTCTGAGCACATCACCTGTAACCTGAGGTTGATACCTATTCTCTTACTGTTTAAATTATCTGATCCATCAGCTCTGGCCTAAATGCCCATCATACTGACCTTCTTTAAGCATTCTCATTAGACACTTGTAGCTATGCATTATTTTCTCTGTACCATCACTCTTGATGTTGCTTGTCCCTACCATTACAACTAAATGAGTATGCACTCAGTCTCTTATCAACTGTATTTTCCCCTCTATGTCTTCGATCTTTGCTCCTGCAATATCCAATTTTTCAAACATAGAATGCTTTTCATTCAAACGTTTTCCAATCTCACTCCCCAATGAGTCTCCTACTATCAAAACAGTACCCTCCCTTTTAGTTGCATACCTGTCTGCAAAGATCTCTTTCCCACGTTCTTACCCAATATAACATCTCTTAGTCTTACTACTCCTACCCCTATTACCTTCACCAAGCCTAACTTAGCAGACATTACCCTGTCATCTCTCTACAGCTTTTTCAAAATTGCCTCAATTTTCTTGTTTTTCTTCTATTTTGTTCTGCCTCACTTCATGTAACAAGACATACCCCCTTGCTGGTCCATACTAGAGGGTGGGATGTGACGGCAGTCGTTCAAGAGCCAGACACCATTTTAAGAAGGCGAATAATATCAGGAGATGAACTGGAAAAAGCCTGTCAGATTGCACCATTACGGCAGAGATAGAGTACTATTGAGATCCATTGCAACCGACCTTTGATGCGAAGATGGCAATTGAACTGAACTCTTCTATTTTGTTCAGTCTCTCTTCTATTCCCCCCCCCCCCCCCCAATCTCTTCTCATTCATCCTAATCTCATACTCCATTCGAGTCAGCCTCTTTTCTAATCTACACATCCTACATATAACTTTTTCTTCATGTTCCAAAAGTATATCTATTCCTACCACACAACTCACACACCCTATTCTCGCCATTTTTCTTCCCCATGCTTCGCCTGGTCTTAGCCATTATTATGCTGTTACCACTGCGTTGCACTTCCTAACCAATAAGTTACAATAATACAAGATATATTTGATCTAGTAAACGCCTAAAATTTCAACTGTCGTTAGTATTTACCATACAATGACTACAACTCTTACTAAATATGCCTTTGATGATGATGTATATCCATCACAAGTGATGAAGACCACTCTCTTTGTTCAGCCGTGTGGACAGTCGTATCTTTTGCTGTGTCCGCTGAAATGGGTGACTTGCGTGGTGATTTGGATTAAAGTGAGGAAGAAACTGCGCCTTTTGCCAACCTCACTCTCTGGTCCTGAGCTACCTTAGGCCAGTGGCAAGATATTTATCGAGACGACTGGAGATAGCATAGGATGCACATTTTTCCTCAGGGTTTACTCCAGAAGCCTTTCCCATAAACAGGTATCCCGCAAGGCAGCGGAGAGGGAATGACATCTAACGTTGTGTGTTGTGCCTTTTCCAAAAACACAAGAGGTCATAGGGACATCACTACAGTAACACTACAATACATAGTTACTAATGGAATAAGGCTCCTAATAGTTATAGTATCATCATCATCATCATGTAGCATGTACTTTATAGAACATTGCTCCCATCACAGTCTATCTGAAAGAAACTCTTTCCCTTGCCAAAACCCCAGCCTCCGCCACAGTCATACCCAAGCATTCCTGGATATCTTGGTGTCATCATCTTCTTGGTCTATCACTGCCTCTTTTGCCTGGTACCATACATTCCATCACTGTTCTCTCAAGATCGTTGTGGCTCTTGATGTGACCAAAGTATTTGCATTTTCTGGCCAAAATGGAATTGATAAACCAGTTCTCCTCTATGTTCAACTCACTCTTGCCAAATGTCTATATTTGTCTTCTTCTCCATCCAGAATATTCTGATGATCTTTCTGTAACATTTGGACTCGAAGGATTCGATTCTTTGTCTAGAAGTTTTGGCCCATGCTTGACCAGCCATACGCAGCCACGGGAAAAACACAGGCTCTCAAGATCTTTTATTCTTTACTTGTCGCTTTTGTTGGTGCTCTGTCATCATTTTTTTTCCCAGACTGTTCAGCCTCTGCATTGCCATGGCTAGTCTTCAGGTCTTCTGATTTCTTTCGAGCAGTCGCATAGTTATATATATATATATATATATATATATATATATATATATATATATATATATATATATATATATATATATTTAATAATATTATTAATTATATCATAAGTTTTCAAACTACACACTTACGAATGTGTTTTTTTAAATCACAATTTCATTATGAACACCAATACTAATACTTATCCGATTATCATTATGTTATCTCTGGAGTCAGTTCTCTGTTCTGTCTCTGTCTCTAGTACTTTAGTAGAACTAGTTAGTTTATAAAAGTTTATTAGTTGATGTGATTCAGATTGTGATCAGATTACAAAATATTGAAACAATAGGATTAGTAATTAACATTGAGTGCACGGCAAGACGATCACAATATTTTGAATATAATGAATGAGTGAATGAGCTAAATGACAAGATATTCAATTAAAAACAATGTAGTGTTTTAAAACACAACTGTCTCACCTGAATATATATTAACTTAATGTATACGTCAACGAATTAACCGTGCAGTTAATCTTCCTGGGTTTCATTCACTAAAATCAAGTTATTGCTGAACACCATTGACCTTTGCACTTTTTGGATAATTCTAAAAGTCTAACGTTGGTAGCAAGGGTTCAAATAATTATGATATTTATTAATTTTGGGCAAACATCAGATTGGTTTGCAGTTCAAAAGGGAGTCCGACAGGGATGTATCCTCTCACCTTATCTGTACAACATATATGCGGAATGTGTAATGAGAAATGTTCGAGAAGACGAGAAAATTGAAAGTTTCGACCCATCTACGATTGGGGGTACGAGATTCCAGTGTTACGATACGCAGATGACACACTGACACAGTGATACTATCAAGAAGTGCAGAAGGGCTAGAGCTGCTACTTTCAGCCGTTAATGGACATAGTAACGATCAAAACCTGTTCATAAACATAAATAATACAAAGATAATGACCACTGACAAAACACAATGTCAGCATAAATTTACAGTGGGTGGTGAGGAAATAGATCAGGTCACACATTTTGAATATCTGGGCTCCAGAATTGACAAATATCCAGGAATGCCTGAGTATGACTGTGGCAGAGGATGGACTTTTGGCTAGAGAACGAGTTTCTTTCAGACAGACTGTGATGGGAGCGACGTTCTACAAAGGACATGCTACATGATGATGATGGTTTATTAATATTTTGACGGCAAGAGATAGTGCTGTACTGTATGTGGGTCATACAGCAATGCGAAGACGAACGATAGAGAATTAAGACTCCTGGAATTTGCTCATTACAATACGTTACTGGTGGCGAATACGCTAGGGCCAAATAAAATGTCGAGACGGTGGACATGGCACAGCCCAAATAATGCACTGCATAGTCAGATAGACTACATTCTGGTCCAGAAGCGATTCAGATCCAGCATCAATTGCTCACGGACGAGGAGTTTCCCATGAGCCGATATAGGGAGCGACCACGACTTAGTGATGATGACCAGGCGTCTCTGACTAAAGAAAATTTTGAACAGGGAGGTAACTAGACTAAGATTTGACATTGAGAAGCTGAAACACCAGGAGATAGTGGAGGCTTTTGGAGCGGTGGTGGGAGGAAGATTCGCACACCTCTTGGTTCTTAACGAAGAGGTAGATATTGAGACGATAACTGAGGCCTTGAATTCGGCATTAATAGACATGGAAAATGAGATCTTAGAAAAGCGAAGGGTAAAGAAAACGACATGGATTACAAATGAAATACTTAAGTTATGTGACAAGAGAAGATTACTGAAGAGATCGAAGAATACCCTAGATGGGATAACGAAATACAGAGAGATAAATGGAAACATAAAGGTCAAGATAAAAAAAGGTCAAGGCAGAATGGATAACTGTTCGGTGCTCAAATATCGAACAAAATATTGTAAGAAACGATGCCAAGGGAGCATATAAAATAGTCAAGGACCTTGTAGGACCTATACAAGGTCGCAATACAACGATTCAAGATAAGAGAGGGAAATGTCTCACGGAAGCCCAACACATTCGGGCTCATTGGACAGAGTACTGCTCTAAATTATATGAGCATGCGGATCGAGGTGACACAGGAAATGCAACCGCTCAGAAAATGAATATGTTAGAGAAGAATCAATCGATAACAAGAGAGGAAATAACTGAAGCGATAAAGATGATAAAAAAGGGAGAAAGCTGTGGGTGTGGATAATATCCCAACAGAGCTCCTACAAGTGGGAGGTGAGGTCATAATTAAGGCTCTGACATAGATCTGTAACATAATTTGATGGACAGGAGAGTGGCCCACCATCTGGGACGTAATCAGGAATTTAACGCTGCCTAAATCAGGGAACCTAAAGATGTGTCAGAACTATAGAACAATTAGCCTCATTAGTCATCCTAGCAAAGTTCTCTTAAGAATAATCCTCAACAGATTGAGACCACAGGCAGAGAATATCATTGCCGAAGAGCAAGCAGGGTTTCGAGCGGGAAGAAGTACCACTGAACAGATATTTAATCTGCGGATATTAAATGAGAAATGCTTAGAGTATCAACAACACATATATCTTGTCTTCATCGATTTCAAAAAGGTGTTCTACAAAGTATAGCATGTGGTCCTATGGACGGCGATGAAGCATTACAAGATCAATAGTAATATTGTGAAGGTAATTGAGAACCTTTATGAGAAGGCGTCAGGTGCAATTTCTGAAGACGGAATACTAGGTGAATGGTTCAGCACGTCTGTTGGGGTGAAATGGACTTGCACATCGGTAAAAACCACTTTCCAAGAAACTGGTTGTATACAAACTCTGTGGAGTCTTCTAAACCAGTATAAAGACGTTAAGTTAAATTAAGTAATGTTCCTCTACCTCGAGCACACTGTAATCTGATAGTAGTGTGTAGGTTTGTAGGAATCACGGACGAACAATAAAAAAAAATCCGGGCGTGGGTTGTTCCTAGTGCGACTGCTCCTTCAGTCTACCCAGCTGTAAATGGGCACATGCCGTATTAGTGGGGAATATATAAACAACAAGGAAGGAAACTGGACATCCCATCTCACATAGGCTGCCGCTTGGTACATGAAGAGTTATCGTCATGCTCGACGCCAACTGTTGCCATGGGACTGACCTTCACCTTGTATTTAGCAAACCGTCTTTTTCTAGTTTGTACAACATCATTGCGTGTCCAGTATTTACAAATGTATCATTTTATCATTGTGTCTCCAGTATCTCCACACATATATCATTCTATCATTGTGTCCCCAGTATCCATAAATGTATCATTCTATCATTTTGTATACGTTATGCGATCATGTATCAATATATCATTGTGTCCAGTATATACACATGTATCATTGTGTGTCCGTTATGTACACATGTTTCATTGTGTGTCCGGTATCCAGAAATGCATCATTGTGTGTCCGGTATCCAGACATGTATCATTGTGTGCCCGGTATCAAAACATATATAAATATAATTCTATCATTGTGTGTCCAGTATCAAAACACATATCATTTTATCATTATGTATCTGGTATCCAAACATGTATCATTCTGTTATTGTGTGTCCGGTGTCTGCACATGTATCATTGTGTGTGCGGTATCAAAACATATATCATTCTATGATTGTGTAACAGATCTTAGATGTACAGACAATATATAGGTAGGAACTTGGACAACCATTTATTTATTTCTTCTTCGTGGGATTTGAGTTAGTGCAGCTGAACTCAGTCCCACCAGAATATGAGCAACCACATTGAACCACGACGTAACCAGACGTAAGTTACAGGCCAGGTGTCAACACGTGGAACGATAGTGGTTATTGACACGTAGACTTGTTGCCGCCAACAAACCCGCGTCGTCTGGAAACCATGCGAATAGGGTGGGGGATAATATCAAGCAGGCGGACAAAAACGTACGCGGTTTTTGGAAATCACGTGATCTGGTAGATCGAATATAAATCCCGGGGTAGAGAGACATGAGGAAGATTACTCGAGAAGAGATTACATGAGACAGACCTTGGAGAGCGGTTCACTTCGATCATTACTTGAGAAGAGATTACATGAGACAGACCCTTGGAGAGCGGTTCACTTCGATCATTACTTGAGAAGAGATTACATGAGACAGACCTTGGAGAGCGGTTCACATAGATCATTACTTCAAACGAGATTACATGAGACAGACCGTGGAGAACGGTTCACTTCGATCATTACTTGTGAAGAGATTACATGAGACAGGCCGCTGAGAGCGGTCGACTTGGATCATTACTTGAGACAGAATTGGATAGAGACACTCAATGGAGTGTAGGCGGCGGAGAGAAAAGACTTGAGTTCAGAGATGACATAAGATAGACACAGAGAGGGGACATTTCACTTCAAATATTACTTGAGAAGACATTGGTAAGAGACGCTCGGTGGAGAGCAAGCGGCGGAGAGAAAAGACTTGACTTTAGATTTGAGTTGAGAACCATAGAGAGAGAACACTTCACTTCAGAGACAGAGGTATTTTGGAAAGAGGCGCTTAGTGGAGGACAGGGGACTGAGATATGCAGTTGAGGCAGATTTGAGTTGAGATTTAGGCGACGGAGAGAGGTCGTTGAGATAGACACGCAGCAAGCAAGGTAACTACCCTCATATTATGTATTGTTTGTATTTACAAGTCGTCAGTAGCTTATAGAGGCAGTTTTCCAGTCATCTTATTCATCATAGAGACCCAGCCCCACTGATCACGTCGACATCACTTTGATCACATGAATGTAAATCGTCAGTCGCAGCTAGAGACAGTTTTACAGAATTCTGACCACGTTGAGACCACTTTGAATTACCACAGACAAGAGAAACATGGCCCCGGACGTCATACTCTGGGTTCAGAACCTACGAAATTCACCATCAGCGACAATCCGCAACTAAGTTCGATCGCAGCAGGCCAGATTAGCAGACCAGATTCAGATTAGGAGAGCATATCAGCAGGCTAGATGAGCAGACCAGATTATGAGAGCAGATCAGCAGACCAGATGAGCAGACCAGATAATGAGAGCAGATCAGCAGACCAGATTAGGAGAATATTCTATCGTGACGTATAAATGTTGAGAGAAAGAATTTAAGTTTTTACAGAGTTTATACTTGGCAGTGTCTCTTGGTCCTGGGGGAGGAACCTACCTCCTACCAGGCGCGTCAGCAGGGTTGCGGATTGCTGAAAGGCCTCCTAATTTGGAGGTTAGCTGCGAATAAATAAGCAGCCGTGGGCAAAAACGGGTCGGCAGGAATGGAGGCTGTAATGAGGCAGCCCCTCCACCATGCACAGACACAACAGGCTAATCTCCTGTTTGTCTTAAAAAACGATTACAAGTCAAAACATAGAGAAAACCGGACTGACCTCAACAGCGACGAACATGCGAGAAATAAGGACCACGATTTACGGAACATGGAATGTACGAAGTATAAACGGAAAAGAACATATAGAGGAGATGAAGAGAGCAAAATTGACAGTCCTGGCACTTACAGAAACAAAGAAAAAGGGAAAGGGCGTTCTGGACCATGACGGCAACATGTTATACTACAACGGAGTTCCCGTGAGTGAACGAGCCAGGGCAGGAGTTGACTGTATAGTGGATAGTAACAACATAGCAAACATTAAAGGATGGAAGTTCATTTCAGAACGACTGATGGTTCTAAGTCTACAAGAGGAGGATAGTCAAATGGATATCGTCACTGTGTATGCACCAAACGAAGATGAGAGCAGTGACATAAAAGATGAATTTTATGAGCTCCTTCAAAGGACCATTGACGATTACCATAATGAAATACGTATCCTTGGAGACGTCAACGCAAGAGTTGGAAACGACTATTCTAGATGGGATGGAGTGATCGGTAGGTATGGAGAAGATGTCTTAAATGACAATGGAAAACGACTGCTGAGATTCTGCAGAGAACAAAACCTTGTCATTACAAATACAAGGTTTTCACACACGCGTATCCGTGCCCACACAAGATGCGAGCCGGCAAGAAATGAAAGATCCATAATTGACTATGCAATAGTGAGGAAAACTGATTTCAAGTATGTAAAGGATGCTAGAGTGTTCAGAGGACCAGAGATAGGAAGCGACCACTACCCTAGTTAAAATAAAGAGAGAAATTGAAAAACAATATCCAGCCAGGCAACACCTATCAGCCAGCATGAAACATAATACACGAGGAGAAAATAAATTTAAGGCTTACAAACTAAGAGAACCAGATTTTAAGAGGAGATACCAAGGGCTCATAACAACAGCAATAGAAAGGATAGAGGAATCTGAAGAAGATATGGAAATGCTCTGGGTAAAATTCAAAAACATCCTCAAAGAGGCTGCAGCAGAGGCATGAGGTTAAACCAAAGAAGGGTGGAGGAGAAAGAGTACACCATGATGGACAGAAGAAGTGAAAAGAATAATACGAGAAAAGAAAAAGGCATAGAAGCAATACCTAGGAGCTAGGAATACAGAAGAACAAACAAAGAAATATAAAGAATATGTCAATTTTAGAACAGAAGCAAAGAAGACTTTGCTCAAGGCCAAACATAAATCCTGGAAAGAATTTGGAGAGAAACTGGAAAATAATGCTGGAGAAAACCAGAAACTGTTCTATAGGACCTTAAAGAACATAGAAAGGAAAAGGAATGCCCCCTGAAATTTGTTAAAGATAAACAAGGTGCGCTGTCGACCGCCCCAGAAAAGGTAATGAACAGATGGAAAGAATATTTCTCAGATCTCCTTGGAG
This sequence comes from Ariolimax columbianus, assembly GCA_036924085.1. Lineage (NCBI taxonomy): Eukaryota > Metazoa > Mollusca > Gastropoda > Stylommatophora > Arionidae > Ariolimax > Ariolimax columbianus. Next base: position 39,417,247 of record JAVGWX010000010.1, read on the forward strand.
TGGAGGAAAAACAAGCTATGAAAGTAACAGTCCCAATTCAAGAAGAGGGAGCCATGGAGGGAAACGATAATATCACAATGGAAGAACTAAAGGCAGCATTGAAGAAAATTTAGATTGGTAAAGCAGCAGGACATGATGGTATAACACCAGAAATGATTAAATACATGGGAATGGCAGGAGAGATACTATTCATGAAGATTCTTAAGGCAGCTTGGCGCCACAAGAAGATACCAAGAGACGGAGGTTGTAATAATAATACCAAAATTTAAAAAAGGTGACAATGGACAATGTGAAAATCACAGAGGTATTTCCCTTCTCATTGTCCATGGGAAAGTCTACTGTAGGATTCTATAACGGCGATTAAGAGGTCTAGCAGAGCCAACTATGGATGAAACTCAATGTGGGTTTAGGGCAAAAAGAGGTGCTCAAGACCTTATCTTTACACTCAGACAGCTAAGTGAAAAGGCTCTTGAATATGATAAACAGATACATCTCTGCTTTTTGTATTTGGAGAAAGCATTTGATAAAGTTCCTTGGGACAAACTCTGGGAGTGCCTAGCAAGGAAGAACATCACAGGACCCCTGATCTCTGCCATACAGAGTTTCTATAAAACATGCAGAAATTATGTGCGGACATCAAATCAAAAGTCAGGAGAGTTCAAGACCACTAGCTGAGTAAGACAGGGGAACATTCTATCACCGTACCTTTTCATACTCCTCATGGATGAAGTCATCAAAGCCTACAAGGAACGGACACAAAGTATGAATAGGGTACTGGAAGATGAGTTAATTACATATCGAAACAGGCATTTGCAGATGATGTGGCCCTGATCACGAATTCTGAAGCATATCTCCAGATCAACTTGCAGGTCTGGGAAGAAGAGTTGAAGAAGAGAGGAATGCACATCAGCAACTCCAAAACAAAAACCATAGCGATCGCCAGAGATGAAAAGAGACATCAGATAATCCTGGGAACACAAGCACTGGAGCAGGTCAGCAACTTTAAATATCTAGGAGTGGTAATAGACAGCAGGGGAGGAATCAAAGAGGAGTTAGCTGCACGAAGGGCGGCAGCAGGTAGACTTTTCCATGCAATAACCAGAGGTTTCCTCGGTAAAAAAGAAATAAGCAGAAAAACAAAGATGGATGTATACCGCTTGACCTATGTGCATGTCCTGACATATGGATGTGAGTCATGGGCAATGACTACAGTCCCAGAACGGAAATTACAAACATCAGAAATGAGGTACCATAGGAGGGGGTTCAGGTGATGAAAAGAGACAAGATCCGTAACCAGACAATACGTAGCAATCTTGAAGTTCAACCACTGCAGACATGAGTGGAGCAGTTCCAACTACAGTGGTTTGGCCATGTCTGTATAATGGAAGAAGATCGGATACCAAAGCGGTCATAGGAGATAAAAAGTCAAGGACGCAGACCACAAGACGTCCCAAAGTACGTTGGGAAGACAACATAAGACAGTCCCTGAATGATAGAGGGCTGGATTGGAAAGAGGCCAGGAAAAAGGCGGCGGATAGAGCAGTATGGCGTTCTCTCTGGCAAACCTCTACACCTCACGGTAGAAGGGGAGCGACTAAGTAAGTAAGCGTTTCTTGATTAAACCCTTTGGAGATGGAGCTTAATAATGGTTTTGCTGCCTAAAAGACGCAGCCATTTCTAGGAAATAAAACGAGGACAATGGTGATGTGTTTGGAAGAAAAAAAACGTTAAAAAATATAATAACTAGGAATACATATAGAAAAGTATATATATATTCTTGGAGACTGCTGTTTACTCACTATTTTCACTGTCATTTATATTTTTTTTTAAATGAAAAAAAAATTTTAATCTCGCAAAGTTGGCGCCATAACTGGCTGCGAGTCTACATTTCTCTACTGTTTTGGATCATTATGGATGCCACTAGACCACGGATTTGCCTGGAATTCACACTAGTCGACGACTTACACTTGTGTTCACGGAAACGTGGTGTTGTTTTCCGTCGGGACTTGTTATTTCGTTCTTTTTTTTGGTGATTTCTTCCATCCGTTTATCCTGGTCTGGACGCCGGCTGAATGGCGCTACGCTTAAACTAGTTATACCTGTGTTGTATCTCACGGGTTAGTTCTGTCGGTTCACCTTCACGAATATGGTGTGTGGGAATTTTAGATGCTACTATGATGAGATGAATACAGCTGGGGAGAGATGCCAGACTCACTCACACGCTGAGTGTTGTCCATACGACCTCTTGTGGTTATCGAAAAGGCACGACAAACTGCGTTAGATGCCATCCCACCTTTCTACCCTGCTGGTTACATGTGGCTTCGGTGGTAACCCTGACACAAAATCTGCATCCTATGCTATCTCCAGTCGTCTCGATGAATGTCTTGCCACTGGCAAAATGTAGCTTAGACTCTGTGAGTGGGGTTGACAAAAGGTGCAGTTTCTTCCTCACTTTAATCCAAATCTCCGCGCAAGTCACCCATTTCAGCGGACACAGCAAGAGATACGACTGTCCACACGGCTGAACAAAGAGAGTGGTCTTCATCACTTGTGATGGACAACTATTATATAACTGTCAGTAACATCTGGCACAGAAACATCATTTAAATCTGAATCACTCAATATCTCATTTTCAAATGAGCTCAACAACATACCCAAAAAAATATATTTCTTAAACTCACGTAAAAACTTTCAAAGAGATGTCTTCTAGATGATAGAATGCGCAAGAAATGAAAGAGATCATTTGATTGGCTGATACTATTTTTAGTTAGCCATACAGAAACGTTATTTCTCAGGGCCGATGGATCTGCCCGCTCGTCTTTATCGCTAACGTATGTCGGGCCGATATCGGTCTGTGTCGTCCTCAAAAGGTTAAATAATCTGTTGTATTGTTTTTATATTTAGTGTTACTTGAATTTGTGTAGAGTGAAATAGAAAAGAGCAGACCACTTTACCGTCTGCGACAGAGCTCCACTGTGTATCCAGTATGTTGTGAATATAATTTTGCATAGCCCAGTCTATCGCCACTCCCAATATCACACCTGATGTATTACGTTGCTTTAATTTTAGATTTCCCTAGGAAATTGTACAAATACTCTTTGAAGTGAAATCTTATGTTTTTAATTTAATGCACTTGAATTCACGATGAGGGTTACATCTTCATAATCAAGTAGTATCATTGGTATTCTGCGAATTAATTTGCCGAAATAGTTAGATAATTGTCACCAGTTCTTGTTCTAGATAGGCGTAATACTAAAGGTGACTTTGGGTGCTTTCCTTTTACTTGACCACGTGTCCTCTGTTACTTTCAGTATCTCACGTGAGCCAGGATTGCCATATTGGCAGATAGTTGCAAAATTTCAGAAATTGTAACGCTTTTTAATCCCTATGGCATCTTTTTAAAATGTTTTTCACTAGCGTTTTAATTTCTGTAGAATTTCACACAATATAACATATTCATAATTTACACATGTAAAGTTGTATCTGAAACTTAAAGTAGTCGTACTCGAGCTGTGTCAATAATCTAGAAGTTCAGCAGCTTTTATAGAAGTGAACTTCCAATTGTTTACAACTTAGTAAACGACCGCGTCATTATGATTAGACTAAAGAGAAAGAAAGAAACCTGACAGTAATACGAGTCTACGAACCAACATCAGCATCAGATGATTGTGAAATTGAGATAATGTATAACACATTACAGGAAACATTAGAAAAGGAATAAAAAAGAGACATATTGATTATCACAGGGGATTTCAAAGTTGGCAAGGAAAATACGATGCAGGAGAGAAGTGTGCGGAAACCTTTTGGTTTGGGACAGAAATGAGAGAGGAGAAAATCTTTTTGAATTCTGAATTGCAAAAAAACATGTTCATTGCCAACACGTTAATCAAACAACATCTGAGATGAGTTTACACGTGGACCTCCCCTGATGGCAGCAGCAGAAACCAGATAGATTACATCATAATACAACAAAGATGGAGGTCAAATGTGCGTCCATAGAAACGGTCACATGAGCGGACTGCGACAAGGACCTCGAACTATTAGTTGCAATTTTCAAGATGAGAATGAGAAGGTGGAGCAAACGTACGCGACCAATACGTTTCGATGTAAAAGCGATAACAAATGAATATAGCATCGAAGTACAAAATAAGTTTGAGGCGCTGATGGCATTCCAAGAAGTGATTACATCGGACGAGTTGACCACACATGCAAGGGACATTATAAACTCTGTTGCAAAGCTTGATTTCAAGAATGAAGCACAAGAAACAGAGCTACAAATCGAAGGAAACACTGAAGATTGGAGAAAATTCAAGCAAAAAGGACTTAAATAACCAGCAAAACATATAGAAACTGTGCAAATACAGTCAGAAGAGAAATAAGAAAAGACAAGACATGGTACACAATGGACACCTGCCAAAACATTGAAGAATTGTAACAAGGCAGAGAGGGAGATGCCTCTAAGGAGATAAGAACAATGACACGAGAATTCCTACTAGTTTCACATTTGAAAAGATGGAGGCAGTACTGCGGAACAATGTACGAAGGCAACTCAAAGCGCCCAGTCACAATAATATCGAGCCAAGAGAAAAAAATCTGAACCCACATTGGACGATGTCGCTCGGCAATCAAAAGCCTAAAAAAAAAAAGGAAAGTCATCAGAATGCGATGACATCTCAACGGAGCTAAAACAGGCAGGGGCGGAGGCCAGTGTTCACATTGATCATGTACCGTACAAGAGGATCTGGCACAGAGTAGAGTGGCCAAAAGCATGGAAGATATCAATCTATATTCCCCTTCCAAAGAAAGGCAACCTAAAACTGTGCACAAATTACCGCTCTATTGCGAAAAGAAACCACGCTAGCAAGATCCTTTTGTGCATTATTTTGAAGAGAATAGAAAGAAAATTTGAATACGAAATCCATAAAGTGCAATCAGGCTTCAGAATAGACAGAGGGACCAGATATCCCATATGAGGAATATCTATGAAAAATGTAAAGAGTGCAATAACGTAGATCTGTATACATGCTTTATCAATTACACCAAGGCCTTCGACTGCGTAAAACATCAGAAATTGTGAAAAATCATGATATATATGGAGTTTCCAGTACATCAAATCCATCTAATCGAATCATTATACCAGGAATAACAAGATGCTGTCAGAGTATCTGGTGAAACATCAGATTGGTTCAAAGTAAAAATCCAGTTTAAATTTAATATTCATGCACAGTGCAGAATGAGGACCGTTAGAGAATATAAAATTATCGAAAGTTACGCTCCCTTTACAATCGGCTAATACAAGATCCCAGAGCTAGGATACACAAACGATACTGTGATACTATCAAACAGTGTAGAGGAGTTAGACCAGCTAATTGCATCCGTAAAGAGATCCAGCGAAGATCAAAACTTGTGTGTAAGCATGAACAAATCAAAGGTAATACCCACCGACAAAACATAAAGTCAATATAAATTCAAATTCCTTGGTGTGACAATAGAAGAGATCAGTAACTTCGAGTATCTGGGCTCTAGAATTGACAACAATGGCGAATGCTCAAAGGAAATCAAAAGAAGATTCGCAATGCAATGCCGAGGGTACACAAACCAAGAAAACTTTGACAGAATACCAGCAAACCAAAAGTGAAAATTTTGAGAGCCTGTGTTTTTCCCGTGGTAGCATACGGTTACCAAAATCTCAAGGAAAAGATTTGAGTACCCCAGAATATCATGGACCGAAAAAAAAAGAAGGTCTTGAGAGAATTGTAATGGAAAGTATGGTGCCGGGAAAGAGAGGCGGCGACAAACCAGGAATTCAATGGCACCAAGATGTCAAGAAATGCTTGAGCATGAGTCTGTAGCCGGCTTTGAATTTGGCAAGAGATTTAGTTTCTTTCAGACGGGATGTGATTGGAGCGACGTTCTGCAAAGGACATGCTACTTGATGATGACCTCTAATTACCGATGTGAAGTGTTGAAGCGAGGATGTACAATTACAACAAGTTCGATTGGGATTGACACAAACATAAGTGAAGCTATAGTATTTTGTGTCCATTTTATATTGTGCGATATTATTAGATAATAATAATAATAATAATGTTCGCTTAGGCGTCTGAGGCCCGTCGCGTCAGATGAACACCACCATGTCCAGTTGTAACTGCGTGCTGCTAGGCCTCCTCTAAGACAGATGGGGAGGCTGCTACCCGTTGGAGCCACGTGTTTCGAGGACGACCTCTCCAGCGCTTCCAGCCAGCAGGGTGGGGGCCGTTTGCACTGTTGACTGTCTTTTGAAGAATCTGGTGAGCTGGGACCTCCTTGTCCAGTCGGACAACATGACCGAACAAGGAAATGCGGCGACGTTCCAGAATAACCGAGACAGTGGGGAGATGTGTCCTTTGCAGAAACATCTACATTCCGGACGAAAACGTACCATGGAATGCCAAATGTGAGGGATCGACATGATCCCTGTAGTAGTGAGTGACATGCAGATGAAGCCAAGCATAGCACATCCGTCTGGAGGGCTCCGGTTCACCTTCATCAGCACGCTCGGGATGTGTGGAAAGCTACTGCAGCCGGCCACTTAACGTCCTTTTCACGGCTCACAAAAGCGTTAGCCTACTCATTGAGATCATTCGAAATGACAACAACAACAATCCTATATCACACTGACTTAACTGGTTACCTATCACAAGCCGCTCCCAGCGCCAGAACACTTATTTAGCCGCGGCCATAAGCCGCTGTGACCGCCAATGTTTGTTTCATAGTAAAACAAGTTATAAATTTATAGTTTTCCTTTCCGTTTCGGTACGAGATTTTAATTTACCGAAGGGAAGTTGATTTTTGAATCACATGTGGACAAAATCGGATGTTAAAAATTGTATTCTTGTCATAATTATCATATTTTCAAGCTAGTTACCGAACTGTAAAAAATTGTTTACCATGGCAACAAACGATAAGGTCACCAAAAGCACTTGTACGGCTCGTCTAACTATTGAACAGGCTAGAAACTTGTTTCAACAGATAAATAATACATCTAGTGAAGACGAGGTAAGTGAAACAGATGTCGATAATAATGATTCAATTGATTTTGATGAATACGAAAAAAATAGTAGTGACAGCGCAAGTAGTGATAGCGAAGATGGCAGATGGTGCACGTCCTGGACCATCAAAATTCCCTTAAAAGGTTAAGACGGCTGCTAGATTTACAAATAGTTCAGTAAAAAATGGAGCTCAAGGAAGGGAACAGTGGCACCAAGTAACTGAAGGGAAGGTGAAACAACAGGCAGTATTCCCTTTGTTCCAACTCGTGAACCAGGTATGGTATGCATGCAAAACTAGATGCATCTTCCTCTGAACTAGATTGTTGGTTTGCCTTGATAACACCAGATGTGTTAGATTCATTGGTATCAATGATCAATGAATATGCAAAATTGAAGAAATCCAAACAAGTTTCTTTACAAAAGTCTACACTTGCAAGTTGGAAGCCTATCACTGAATATGAGCTGTTAAAATTTTTGGCCGTGATTATTGCAATAGGTTTAGGTAAAAAAGCATCGGTGAAGGATTATTGGGCACACAAGCCGCACAACTACAACCCATGGTACAGTCAGATGTTTCCCAGATTGAGATTTGAAATCATTTACCACACCATGATGCATGTTGGAGATGCTGAATCTGTAGGCAAGGACAAAATAGAACCATTCTTGAATTCACTAATAGCAGTTCCAGGATGCATTTTATCCATTTCAGGATCTGGCCATTGATGAAATGGTAATAGGCTATAAAGGACGCTGTAAGCACAAGCAGTACAATGCCTCCAAGCCAAGCAAGTATCACATCAAGACTTTTGGCTTGTGTGATTCTACTACAGGGTATGTCTACTCTGTATTGACATACTTTGGAAAAAACACATCATATCTCCTTTCCAATGACCGTACAAGTCAGGCCGTGAAGGTGTTTGATTACCTGCTGCAAGGAATTGGAAAAGGCCACCATGTATTTGCGGATAGGTACTACACTGTAGACACCGTGATTACATATCTGTTGAGTAGGGGTATTGATTATACTGGCACACTCAACATCAACAGGAAAAATTTTCCGCTTCAGTTGAAGACCATTTCTCTACAGCTCCGAGAAGCTAGGTGGTACAGAAATAATGATGGATCCCAGATATGTGTTGCTTGGCGAGATAAGAAAGCCAAAAGGCCGTGTATTGTTGTCTCCACCAAGACTACAGTTCAGATGGAGCAGGTTACAACTAGACGAGGCAACACAGTTGAAAAACCCAAAGTAGTGCAGCGATACAACATGTGTATGAATGGATGTGACCATAGCGACCAGATGGTATCATACTATGGCAGCTTCCAAAGAAAAACAAGAAAATGGTGGAAAAAAATGTTTTATTGGCTCATTGAGGTTTCACAGGTAAATGCTCATATATTATACACGCTCTGTCATGCTGATGAGACGCCTATGCCCTTGAAAGTCTTCAAAGAAAATTGTGATCCATCAGCTGACTGAGAAGGCTGCATCCATCATCCCGCAAGAGGCAGTAACCACAAACAGCAATAAAGTTGGGAGAAAATTCAAAGAAGGAAACAAAATTAAAAGATATGAGGGTGCTGTGCATCTTGTGGATCACTCAGACAAAGACAGGAACTGCATTGTATGCTCAACTCCTGCAAAGAGAGCCCGCACAAATTTGTATTGCACTGGTTGCCCAGAAAAGCCACATCTCCATCCGAAGAACTGTTTTAGAGTGTACGATACACATGATCCTGCAGATGGTGCTCACTAAAGACATTGATGTACTGTAAATAAATTGGAGATATATTTTTTTTTTTTAATGTTAATTTTTCCAAAGAAATATTTTTTTTTCTTCAAATGTTTATTTTTCAAAAAATGTTTAATTTTTTCTGATCTTGCCTACATGTGGTTACATTAGCTATTAGAAGTGTAAATATTATCCAATTTCTGTGTTCTTGGATTTGTTTTTCTTATTTTTGGATATACTTTGTGATAACCACCAAGTAAAAGACATTAAATGTTTTGGACATTCAAAAATTTAAGGTGAGTTGGCACTTTTTTTATAATTTTGTAATGCTTTTCTGTTGAAAATAATAATTTACCATTTACAAATTTCCTACTAAAAAATAACACAATTGTTTTAGATCTATCTTAGAGAACATTCATTTACCTACAAAATGGTATATCATTCATAAAAATATGTTAATAATTAAGAAAACTGCAGCTAAATTTGTACATACACCTGCAAATGGGAAAATGGGACCTAAATTTAATTCTGCCACATCCTGTTTTTCAATTCAGTAGCTAATCAGTTTTAAAGTTGTGAGTATAAATATATACAAGTTTAAACGTTCAATCTCTCATCACATTGTCTTGTATTCATGAATATTTTCTCACAGAAAAGGGCATTGGCTTCAGAACTGGTCTGGGACAGAAATTGACTCAAGCTAAAGACAAATTTATTCGAAGAAGCAAAAGTGAACAGGTGATCATGCTAGCTTCTTCTTCTTCTCCCTCTTTATCGTCTTCGTCTTTTGTGTGTATTATCCCTAGTATGAATCCCGTGCATGAGAAGGGCAAGAATAGCACTACAGCCCCACAGAGAGCATGTCGTAAGAGGCGACTAACTGTTTGACATGGCATAACAGCCGGCCATGGTTAGGTGGTTTGTTAGCAGCAGCATAGATGGCGCCTAACGGGCTGCGGGTCTACTTTGATCTAGTGTTTGAGTCCATTAAGATGGACTCGCACATCAGTTAACCACCCTTCAAGATACTGGTTGTATACCAGTATAAATACACTGTTGTTGTTGTTGTTCTTGTTGTTATGGATCCAGAAGCGTCCGGGTTGTCGTCTACTTTTCTCTAATATTTGAGTCTATTAAGATGGCCCCGGACATCGGTTAACAACCCATCGCGGCACTTGTTTCAATGATGCGCAGTAATGAGCTGCTCGAGCCTTGCCTGCTAAGCAGGAAATCCTAATCTCGACTACATCCATCTCAACCCAGAGCTGGAACCAGCATAGGGGCATCCACCCCTCTAGAAGTAAAGGCCAACTAAGACTAAGACGATTTGGACATTGGTATGAGATCCATGATTGAAAATTTGCGGACGACACAAACTATGTGGGAGTGTCTTATCTATAGCAGAAGTCGATATATTGAGATCAGATTTCGATAAAAATTCGAGACTGTTCTGTAGATGGCAAATGGGGTTTAATATAGATAAATGTACAGTCATTCACATGGGTAGATCTTCTTCTTCTTCTTCTGCGTACACAGTCAGACAGTAACCATTATTTTTTCGAAAAAAGCGGCGGTCATCCTGAGGCTCTCGCCACTGCCATAGAGCTTGTCTTGCAGTTCCACTGGTAATGGCCACATCTGCTCTCTCTGATCCTCGTATGTCGGGCAGTTCTGCAGCAGATGTTCAGTGGTCATTTTACCAGTACCGCACGGGCATTCGTCGGTACACCCTATCTTCAATTTGTTGAATAGGTGGTACCTCAGTCTGTTGTGGCCAGTGCGAAGTCTGAAGACAACGACCTGCTCTCTTCGGTTCAACTGGTAATAGGCATCGTTTTTGGTGTAACCAGTATGTTCGGTTTCCCATTTGGTCATGTATCTGGCTTTGATAAGCCATTTTGACTCTTCGTACGTCATACTAGTATCTGTTTGTGGTAGTCTTGCACCTTCTTTTGCCAGTCTGTCTGCCTCCTCGTTGCCTTAGATGTTGCAGTGTGACGGAACCCACTGTACCACTACCCTTTTTGGTGCGAACTGCTGGCACAGTTTGCAGAGTGCTGCTCTTAAGTCATTAAGCTCAGTGTTTTTCTGGCTTTTTAGCGCTGTGACTACGGCGAGAGCATCTGTCAGCAGGACTATATGGCTCTCAATTTCACTGTGTGTCACCATTTCTTCCACTGCCGCCCTCAGTGCCTCTGCCTCCGCTCTGAAATTGCTTGTGTACTTACCAGTAGCGAATGACAGTGTTATTTGTCTGCCATTTGGTAGGTTCAGGAATGCTCCTGCCCCTCCGTTCTGTGTAGTGTTTGTTACAGAACCGTCGGTGTATGCATGGGTCCAGTCCATGCTTGGGTAGCTTTTCGTTATGAAGCTTAGGGTAGTGTCTCTCCTTTCTTTTTCAGTCTGGCAGTTTTTGTTTGCAATACCTGGTATATTTTCTACCACCTCTGGAAATATATCCTGCCTCCAGGTAGGTTTTCGTACAGTAGTGATGGGTTTTGGTGTTGTTAGTGCGTTTATGGGATCTTCGGGCATCTTTGCTTTACATGGGTAGATCTAATATGGAACATTATTACAGAATAATAAGAAAAGGTACCTAGGGGTTATAATAGATCATACAGGTAAGGTGAGTGAGCAAGTCCAGGTAGCAGTGAATAAGGGAAATGCAATGATAGGAATGATAAAAAGAAATATTAAACATAGGAGTAAGGAAGTGATTGTCAAATTCTATTAAGCATTAGTTATACCTAGATTGGAGTACTGTGTACAGGTGTGGGATACCTATCGTAGAGGAGATATAAACATGCTGGAAAGGATACAAAGAAAAACGCCAAAACTGATAGTGGCATTCCAGAATTACAGTTCTGAGGAAAGACTCCGGAAAAAATGGCCTACACTGAGAAAAGATAAGAATTCGAGGGGGCAATACAGGTTTATAAGATAATCACAAGAAAGGTTGAATTAGACTGTAACACGTTTTTAACAATACAGCCACCCACAAGAACAAGAGGGTACAGGTACAAAGTAACTAAAGAAAGGTCCAGATTGGATATTAATAAATTTTTAGTAAGTCAGATTGTGGTGAATGCTTGGAATGCATTGCCCTAGGAGGAAGTCGAGGCAGGGATAGTTAATGCATTTAAGAATAGATTGGATGCGCACAGCTTTTACAACAGAGTAATGCAAATGTAACTGATTGTATACAGACTCTGATGAGTCTTCTAAACCAATGTAAAAACGTTAAGTTAAGTTAGTTTAAGAAGATATGTCTTATATAAGTTAGCCTGTAAGTCACATTCCAATAAACAAATTTTGTAAAATTTCCTGCTCCAGTAGATTTTTTTTTATTGTTTCCAGATTTTCCACATAAAATTGTAACAAATTACAATTTTCTGTACTTTATTATACTTTCAAAATCAATAACAAATATGTTATTTCGAATACCAACATTGGTGAGTAGTTTTACTCTTTTGTGCGCCCTGAAAAGGACGTTTCGTGTTGCAGTAGCTTTCCTCACATCCCGAGTTTGCTGATGAAGGTGAACCGGGGTCCTCCATGTGATTGTGCTATGCTTATCTTCACCTGCGTGTCGCTCACTACTACGGAGATCACGGCGATCCATCACCTAGTTAACCAGCCTGCCATAAAAACATCCCGTTTCCAGGAATGGCTGCAAGGAAGCCAATGTGAAGGTCTTGGCCAGTATGTTTTTCCTGACCCTGATGAACATATCTGATCAATATATTTTGCCTGACCAATCGTTAGTCTTCCTTCTCTAAAACAAATATAAACTGGATTACATTATTTTAATGTATAAACGATTTATAAATCAGTCTATTTCACCGCGCCTTTATCCATTACTTTCAGCTGGAAGGACTCACTCCTACAGAAGATGGACCATCTAGATCAAAATGGACATAAATGAAAGGATACTCCAAGACCTGCAGAAGGAAACAAGGATAGAGAATTTTAAACAACTGGTTTTCAGAATTTAAGAAATAAATGCAATAAAAATCAATTACCAGTAGTTTGATCAATAATTTAAAGTGAGAAGTAAAAGAGGTCTAGGTTTGAGTGATAGTTATATTCATACAAACATGTATTAATTCATCCATTTTAAGTTCATGACTCAGTGGTTTGCCAATGGTTCACCCATCACTCAGTGGTTTGCCAATGGTTCACCCATCACTCAGTAGTTCACCAATGGTTCACCCATCACTCAGTCGTTCTCCAATGATTCACCCATCACTCAGTGGTTTGCCAATGGTTCACCCATCACTCAGTAGTTCACCAATGATTCACCTATCACTCAGTGGTTTGCCAATGGTTCACCCATCACTCAGTGGTTTGCCAATGGTTCATCCATCACTCAGTAGTTCACTAATGGTTCACCCATCACTCAGTTGTTCGCCAATGGTTTGCCCTTCAGTCAGTGGTTCGCCAAAGGTTCACCCATCACTCAGTGGTTCGCCAATGGTTCACTCAATAGTTCGCCAATGGTTTACCAATCACTCAGTGGTTCGCCAATGGTTCACCCATCACTCGGTAATTCGTCAATGGTTCACCCATCACTCAGCAAGTAGTCATTGGTTGGTTTAAAATTCAGCGTATGCTTGGTTGGTTTAAAATTCAGCATATGCTTGTAATTTAAGTAGTTAACTTATCTTAAAAGTTACAACATAAATCTACACCACGACACGACTTCAACACAGTCGGACACAGTAAACACTATCCTGACCATAAAACAAACAGTATCATTTATTACACGAATAATCATTGTACAATATCATGGCACAATATCAACAATATCAACAAAAACCAAAGAATTTCTACACTTAATAATCACGTTATATATATATATACAGTTCTGCCGCGCAAAGAACAGGAGTTGGACTTTGTTGCCAGAGGCTAAATAGGACGCACGCCATGGGAGCATTTAGTTGGTGTAGGTGTGCGTTTTGACAAACAGGAGAAGGGCGGAAGTTGAGTCACCTTAAAACCAATAATTTTGGGCAGATGGGACTCGAAAGCCTGGGAAGGCAGCTCATCTAGGAGAAGGAAAACTTTGCATTCCAAATCATCTGAAGCCTTGCAGATACGATACTGGCGTTTCTTGTCGGGTTTTGTCAGATATGGCTGTGGAACCTGTTTTCTGATTACTCTGAAAGTTGGTCAGCATCTACCAATCCTGACAACAGACGATGTGCGAAGGAGCATATGCAAGAGGATACAATGCCTTATCTTAGAGCGAGGAAAGAGAACATCAGCTGAGTGTTGTGGTAGGGCAGGCCAGGCACTTAGCCTTGGTTGGTAGCTGGTCTAGGAGTGAAGCCCCAAGAGGCGAACAGATAGAGCATTGCTATGCTGATTGGGCAGTATCACCTTTTCCTTGGAGTAAACATTGCAGACCGAAAGAGGGACCATACAGCATGGGCAACACATGGTCTCTATATTTGTGTCCGGGCTTTTGTGCTGATATCACAATTACTGTCGTCTGACAAGATGAAAAGAGCCAATGATACGTCTCAACCCAGTTTCTACGTCTATATCTATATCTGCAACAACAACACTTTACAACCTCAAGAAATATTATAGACGTCTTCTTCTGCACCCTCACCATCGGATTACGTACTCAGTCGATTTGTGCATTAACACACAATCAGTTCACGAATCTGTACGCTCACACATAAACCATGCAAACTTCCAGACTCACACCCCAGTCTTCCTGCCAGTCATTTCAGAGCTAGACATGTTTTGTATGAACTGTATCATTGTAACAGTAACACTGTAACAGTAACACCGTAGCAGTAGCACTGTAACAGTAGCACTGTAACAGTAACACTGTAACGGTAACACTGTAACAATGACATTGTAACAGTAACACTGTAACAGTAGCACCGTAGCAGTAGCACTGTAGCAGTAACACTGTAACAGTAACACTGTAACAGTAGCACTGTAACAGTAACACTGTAACAGTAGCAGTAACACCGTAACTCCTCCAGGTGATGGTTTCCTACTGCAAGTTTGTTCAGTACGTGTGTTCAATCATTGAGTTCACTGAGTACATCCACAGATCTTAGACTAACACCCCGGCATCCACAGAATGTCACCTTTCCGAAACTGCCATTGTGAACTGCAGTGTTACTGTTACAGTTGGTCAATGCTTCATCTATCACTCACCAGTTGTCACCAATCACTCACCAGTTGTTACCAATCACTCACCAGCTGTCATCAATCACTCACCAGTTGTCACTAAATCACTCACCAGTTGGAGAGTGATGACTAGGCAAGCACTCCAAACACTAGTCATCACCCCCCCCCCCCCCTCCCCCCTCCCTTTCTAGAAACCAATATAACAGTCCATTACCAGTAAGATCAAGAATTGATAATAAGAAGCACAAATTGAATAGATGTAAGTGATATTCATACAAGTAATTTATTCCCTGTAAGTTCATCACTCAGAAGTTTTCTAATCGTTCACCTATCACTAAATCACTCAGCAATGGTTCATTCATAACTCAGCAGATGGCCACTCGTTCACTCAATCACTCAGCAGTTGGAGAAATGGTAGGCATGCACTTCTTCTTCTTCTGCGTTCGTTCTCAATCTGCCGCTACCAAGTCCTGAACAGGACTTTGCAAGTAGCAGGATGTCGTCCGGAGAATGGAATGCATGGTGTCGCTAGTTTACAGTTTGACTGCAATATTTGCACCTTTCGGTCCGACACATCCATCTTCGGCAGAAGGCGTGTACTAAATGGCAGGAAGGGCAAAGCCTAAGCAAGCACAGTCCCCATTCCCTCCTCGCTCCAGCGGAGGTAAGCAGGTCAGAGATTGGACAGATGATACAGCTGTCCCTGCCCTATTGGCTATTCTCCTGGTTTCCTACAGCAGGTATGCATATAAGTGCCCACTCTCACGTTTGTCTGTGAATGTGTTCAATCAACAATGCCAGCCCTTGCATATGTGTTTTATTCTGAGTCCTCACTGGTGAGTACTTCCACGGATCTTAGACTAACACCTTAGTGTCCACAGACTAACAACCCACAAAATGTATCCTGTCCGAAACTGCTATTGTAAACTGCCAAGTAATTTAGATTAAATATCAGTGATCAATGATGTTCAATCAATAAACGCACAGTGCTAGTGCTACATTGGAGTACAGGTTGACAAGAAGAACTCATCACTCAGCAGTTGGCCATTGGTTCACGCATCACTCAGCAGTTGGTCAATGGTTCAGCCATCACTCAGAAGTTAGTCAATGGTT
Organism: Ariolimax columbianus; assembly: GCA_036924085.1. Taxonomy (NCBI): domain Eukaryota; kingdom Metazoa; phylum Mollusca; class Gastropoda; order Stylommatophora; family Arionidae; genus Ariolimax; species Ariolimax columbianus. The sequence goes on from JAVGWX010000010.1 coordinate 39,433,277, forward strand.
CAGCCATCATTTAGAAATTGGTCAATGGTTCAGCCATCACTCAGCAGTTGACTAATCGTTTACCGATCACTCAACAGTTGGCCAATGGTTCACCCAACACTCAGCAGTTGGTCAATGGTCCACCCATCACTTGGTCCATGGTTCACCCATCACTCAGCAGTTGACAGCCTGTGGTCATTGGTTGGTTTCAAAATATAGACTATGTGTTATGTTTCACTACACCGTGTTAAGTTGTGTTACAAATGTGGATAAATGTACAGTCATCGACATGGGTTGATCCAATATGGAACATAATTACAGATGGAAATGAACAATATTAGAATGATAGAAAAGGAAAGTGACCTAGGATTTAAATAGATGAAATTGGGCAGTAAAAAGGGCCAATATAAAAATAAATATTAAACAAAAGAGCAAGGAAGTGATAGTTAAACTGTATAAAGCTTTAGTTAGACCTAAATTGGCGTACTGTGTACAGGTGTGGGGACATTATCGTAGAGGGGACATAAACAAGCTGGAAAGGATACAAAAAAGAGCGACAACGCTGATAATGGGAATCCAGGTGACTTTATTCTGTTCTGTTTCTGTTTCCAAGAATCACTGCACTCCGGGCATACCCATAGGTGCTCAGTCTCTCTCATCAAGTGGCGTAGTAAGGTATGGATGCTGATGGTCCCTGTAGCTCGCTGGTTGTACACTCTCCTGCTCTGTCCTCTCATTCGCCCCACTCCGCTCGAACCTCGTTTAATGTCGAAACCTTGCAGTCTGTGGATTGCTGCTTCATCTATTGCGGAGTCCTCATACAGCAGTCGGTCATTGATTGATTTCAAATGTCACATCTATGACTAAATAAAAAAACGGATAAATTAGACTTAAACAAGTTTTTTTTTCAAAATACAACCACCTACAAGAACAATAGGTTCTTGATATTCATAGCTACAAATTAACTAAAGATTATAAATATTTTTTTGTGATCGTTCTCAATCTCCCTTACCAAGCCGGTTTTGCAAATAGCAGGATGTAGTCCGTAAAACGGAATGCGTTGTTACAGCTTGACTGCGATATTTACAGCTTTCGGTCCGACACATCCGTCTTGGAATGCATATTGCTACAGGACAAGGAAAAAAAAAATACCACTGTAACATTAACACTGTAACAGTAGCACTGTAACAGTACCACTGTAAATTACTGTTTCCTATTGCAGGTATACGTGTGTTCAATCCGTTTGTTTCAATCGTTTGTTCAATACGTGTGTTCAATCACTAAGTACTTCCACGGACTAACACCCTGGTATCCACAAAACGTCCGAACTGCCATTGTGAACTGCCAATAGCAGCGATCAATGATATTCACTAAACAGTGAATGGATCATTTCTCATTTCCTTCTCGATTCTTCATCATACTTGATCATGTGTGATACAGGTTTGTTGTTGCTGCTGTTGTTGTTGAATGCCCAACATTGTGCGCCCTGATAATTGTGTTAAGTGGCGGGTTGTAGATGAAGGTGGACCATTGTCCTCCAGGCAGTTGTGCTATGATTGACTTTATCTGCACGATGCTCACTACTACGAGAATCACATCGATCCACATATTGTAATCCAGAATGCTTTGAAAACAATATGTTTCCAGGAACGCTACATGGAAGAGAGATAGTCTATTTCGTCAGTATGTTGTGCCTGACCCTGATGCGACGTCCTGGTCAGTATGTTGGGCCTGACCCTGACGCGACGTCCTGGTCAGTATGTTGTGCCTGACCCTAACGCGACGTCATGGTCAGTATGTTGTGCCTGACCAGACAAGCATCTCAGTCCTCTGTACAGCTTTTATAGGAACAATTTCTTGGTCTTCTAAAATATGTTTCATCTCCATGGCCTGGATTCGTCTCTTCATTATGTAATATTGTGTTCATATGTTATATTATTATGTCATGTTACGGTAATCCTATGCCATTTCGTGTTATTTCATGTATTTCAATGTCATGACGTGTTATGTCACGCAATTTTTTTTTTCATGTTATGTTATTGCTGTGTAATGTTATGACATGTTACGTTAATGTAATGTAATTTTATGTTATGCTATAATTAGCCAACATCAAATCATTGAGTTCAAGGTCACCATCCAACAAACGTGCCACTGATGTCAATTTCCAGAATACAAGTTATATTAGTTATATATTATTTTATATTTTCTGATTTGATTTTATGTTATTGTTATGCTATGTTATTCCCCAATCAGTCCAACTCCAAATGGAAGAAAGACATGGACGTAAGAAATAGACCTGACCCAATTCACCAGAAACCAACAAAACACCATCTTTCGCCTGCGAGCAGGCCACTGCAACCTATTTGGCAACCTACATCAGCTCAGGATGTTCCATACAAGTGGATGCTCATGTAGAACTTTAGCCCAGACCCCAGAACATATCGTACAGTACTGCCCAGCATACGATACTAAATCTAGCCTGAGAGCGCTGTGGGGCTACCACCCGGACCTGGGGAGGACTGTGGACTTCATCCGACACAACTACAGATCTAGCATGACCAAAAAGCCTCAAAGCCGCAGAAGACGATGTTATTTTATGTTATTTTAAGTAGCTGCACTGTTAAATTACATGTTATGATGTGTTACTTAGAACCGACATCACTGCATTTCACCTGTTTACAGATGCCCTGAACGTGGTTACAGCAATAAAAAGCCATAACAATACAGAACTTAATGACTCTGTCAACTATGCCAACAGTCTGCACCAAAAAAAGTAGTGGTACAGTGGGTTCAATCCCACTGTAACATCCTTCTTCTTCGTACGCTGTCAAACGTCAATCTGTATTTTTTTCGAAAAAAGCAGCGGTCATCCTGAGGCTGTCGACACTGCCATAGAGCTTGTCTAGTGTTGCCACTGGTGATGGCCGCATGTGCTTTCTCTGGTCCTTGTATGTCGGGCAGTTTTGTAGCAGATGTTCAGCGGTCATTTTTCCGGTACCACAATTGCATTGGTCAGTGCCACCTATCTTCAATTTATTGAATAGGTGGTACCTCAGCCTGTTGTGGCCTGGGCGGAGTCTGACCACGACCTGCTCTCTGCTGTTCAACTGGTAATAGGCATCATTATTTGTGTAGCAGTATGTTCTGTTTCCCATTTGGCCATGTATCTGGCTCTAATAAGCCTTTTGGACTCTTCGTAGGTCACACTAGAATCTGGTTGTGATAGTCTTGCACCTTATTTTACCAGTCTGTCTGCCTCCTCGTTGCCTTGGATGTTAGTGGGATAGAACCCACTGTACTCTTTTTGGTGTGAACTGCTGGCATAGTTGACAGAGTACTACTCGTAAATCATTAAGTTCAGTATTTTTCTCGCTTTTTAGTGCTGCGACTATGGCCAGGGCATCTGTAAACAGGACTATCTGGCTTTCATTTCTTTTGCCTGTCAGCATTGTACCTCAGGGTTATTATGTCTCTTCTTTCTTTTTTCAGGCTGGCTGTTCTTGTTTGCAATACCTGGTACATTTTCTACCACCTCCGGAAATATATGCTGCTTCCAGGTAGGTTTGCGTACAGTAGGGATGGGCTTTGGTGTTGTTAATGTGTTCATAGGGTCTTCGCATAGTCTCTGATGCATTTGATGGTCTGTCAGTCTTATTATTTTCTCTGCTTACTGCTGGGCTCTGAAGTCTCTTCTGTCGGTCATGGATTGCAGATTTGTAATCTTTTCAAGTTCTACAATTGGCGTTGACTTCATGACTCATGTTATAACTCTCATGGCTTGGTTTTGAAGTTTGCTAATTTTGTCAAAGTTTACCTTTGCTGCTGTTGTCCATGCCGCAATGCCATACTCGAGAACTGGTCTCACTCTTCCAGTGTACAGTTTCTTTAGTATACTTTCGTCTGCTACCCAGCATGTACCAGCAAGTTTCCTCATGATTGCCATTCATTGTCTGGCTCTCATTCGGTTTCTCTCGATCTGACTTTTCCATGTACTGCGCCGATCAAATGTGACTCCCAGGTAGTTTGGGTTATCGTTTGGCCGCAGATATTTGCCGTTAAGACTTATTTTGATGTTATGTGGTTTGTTTGAAAGCGACAATATCGTACATGTTGTTTTTTCCTCATTTAGTTTGACCAGCCGTGAGTTCGCCCACTCCTCCAGCCCTAGCTAAACGTTATACAACATACCTACACTCAGGACCGATACCTCCAGTCTCTCGTAACTCCAACACAATACGTGTCTGCATAGAAATGGAGACGATGGACGCATTGGAAACTTCCGCCTGTCTAGGTCAACTCTATACAAAATGTATACTCATCTGTCCCGGTCAACTCAATACTAAACGTATACTCGCCTGTCTCGGTCAACGCTGTACTAAATGTATACTGGCCTGTCCCGGTCACCTCTATACTAAATGTATACTGGCTTGTCCCGGTCACCTCTATACTAGACGTATACTCGCCTGTCCCGGTCACCTCTATACTAAACGATTACTCGCCTGTCCCGGTCACCTCTATACTAAATGTATACTTGCTAGGATCCGTCACCTCTATACTAAACGTATACTCGCCTGTCCCGGTCACTTCTATACTAAATGTATACTCGCCTGTCCCGGTCACCTCTTTACTAAACGTATACTCACTAGGATCCGTCACCTTCTCGAAGCCGCGCAGCCGATCGAACACCGCCATGGACCACATGTCAATCTACTGCTGTGTAATTGAAACACCCAGAGAGAACCAAACTCCTTTAATCTTCACCTTTATCGATTTAAAGAAAGCATTTGGCTCTGTACAGCCACTTTTCGTCTGCCACTCGCTGCTGGACCAAGGCATTGTTTCTGACTATGTCAAAACCCTTGCTAACTACTACTGAAGACTGTACGAAAACCTGTCACCACTTTCAAAGATCGTTAATAGTATCCGACCAGAAAGGTGTTTGCCAGGGAGATCTTGTCGTAGCAAGATGATTTAGTGCCCATCACAGAAACAAAGACCTGAACCAGATGGTAGCTATGCTTCATAAAGTAGGGAGAACAACGGGCCTCGAGGTGAATATCTCGAGAAAATGTAAATAAACTCTGGGAAAATATATCCTTGGGAAAATATATCCTATGCCAAAAATTTAAACGATAATGTTGCTATCATCCAGGCAGCAAAGAAATCAATTCCACGTGGAAAGCGGAAAATCTATTAACCCTATTGGGGCAATAAACTAGGGAAAATGCACAAGGAACTAAGTGAGGCAAGAGATACCATGGAAAAAAATTCCTTAAACAAAAAAACAGGGAAACACAGCAAAATTAAAAACACATTCATAAAGAAAAAGAAGGGTGAGATCCAAAGAAATTGGCAGAAAAAGACTGAAAGCCTCAACATGGACAGGGATACAAGTAAACTCTGGAAGCTGATAAGAGCCTTTAATGAAGAAACCAGAGGGAGTCATGGGAAGACACTCATTAAGGAAAATGAGAAACATCACACAGGGAAAATGGCAGCAAACATCCTGGCTGAATTTTTCAGAGAGGGGGGTACTACAACATTGACACAAGAACGCAAAGTAGAGGTCAAAAAAGAGAAAAAAGAAAACCTGAAGCACAGAATGCAGATCCATGAATGAAGGCATCATTCAAAATAGTAGAGATAAACACTGCTATTCAGAAACTGTAAAAAAACAAGAAAGCTCCAGGAAAAGATGGCATCACAAATGAAATGATTAAAAACCTAGATCAAGGGTCAATAATAAAACTCCTTAAAATCGTAAATCAATCATGGAGCACGGGTAGGATCCCAGACAAATGGCGGGAGGCTATTATTATCCCAATCAGAAAACCACAAAAAGGTCAAGGCAAGCAACGAAAGCTATAGGCCAATAAGCATGTTTAGCTGTGTTGGAAAAGTCATGGTAAAAATGATAAACGACTAATAAAACATCTGGAAAAAAACCAGCTCCTACTCAAAACCGCAACAGCAGACCAACTAGTGTACCTAACCCACAAAATAGAAAACGCATTCCAGGGTAAAGAAAAAGTACTTGCGGTCTTTTTGGATATAGCAAAAGATTTTGACAAGGTATGGAGAGAAGGACTCCTCCTAAAACTATTAAACAATAACATAGAAGGGAGAATGTACAGCTGGATACAAGACTTCCTCCGACGCAGAACAACAAGAGTCAAATCAGATGGATCACCGAGCCATAGAATAACTCTCCAACAAGGCGTACCCCAGGGAGGAGTCATCTCTCCAACCTTCTTTATCCTGGTCATAAACGACATAGCGGGAAAACTCCCAAAGAAAGTATCCAGTGTCCTACACGCTGACGACTTCGCAATGTGTGAGTGCTGCAGAAAAACTACCAACAGCTAAAAAAAGAATGCAGACAGCACTGGACACTGTTGGAAAATGGGTTACAGATTGGGGATTGCAGATTAACATCTCAAAGACAGTCACAACATGCTTTTAACTGTCCAACACCAAGGGAGAAACAAAACTTAATCTAAATGACAAAGATCTTGTACAAGAAAATGCCCCTGTGTATTTCGGAATTAAAATGGACAAGAGAGACACATGGAGGAAACACATACAGAAGATAGAACAAAAAGCAACCAGAAAACTATCCCTCATCAAGAAGCTGGCCGGAACAAGCTGGGCTGCAAATAGCAACATCCTTAAAAATGTATTCACGGGCACAGTCAGGCCAGAACTTGACTACGGGATGACAGCCTGGACCACACCATCAAAAACAAACACGGAACGCCTAAAAATTCAGGCTTAAGGATAATAACAGTAGGAATGGCTTGGCTTGGCTTCGTTTGTTCTCAATCTCCCACTACCAAACCCTTAAAGGGCTTAAGTAGCAGAATGTAGTCCAGAGAACAAAATGCGTTTTGTCATAGTTTACAGCTTGACTGCGATATTTGCACCTTTTGGTCCAACACATCCGACTTAAGCAAGCATTTATTGAGTACCGGGTTAGCATTCCCTCTTAAATCCCTTCTCCTTAGCCAGTCTGCCCTGCTCCAGCCTGTTATCTAGGATCATCGCGTGGAGGTGTAGAAGGGTCTTGGCAGCACTGATGTTAGCAGTCAGCTGTGGGTTGCTGACCACTGCAGCTCATGCGCTGATCAGCATCTTCATCCCACAGAAGGAATGAAGACTACACCAATCCAGAAAATGGAAACATATACAAATATAAGACCCCTAAATACCAGAAGAGTGGAAAGAGTATGACATAGTGAAAAGATGCTACGCATGCCTGAACATCCCATACATATCAAACTGAAACACCCAGTTAAAAATAGGCTAAAGAGAACCAGCTTCATCCATATATCCAACCACCTGCACCAAAAATATGGAGAACTAATTCCCAACCAACCTACTGAAATAGAAATGCTAATCAACTATGAAGAGCCAAGCTGCAACATAAACAACATCGAAATAAGTACAGGGATCCCAGGATTCAGAAGAAAAGACCAACACAGTGTTCACAAGCTGAAAATTTTTGCACAAACAATAATTGAAGAGAAATATAATACCAAGGAATGGACACAGGTGTACACAGATGGATCAGCAGAGGGGGCAGTCCGAAGCGGGGGAGGAGGCATATTCATAAGACACAAAAGTGTAAGTATAACAGAAGAGACCCTCCCAACAGAAAAGTTGTCCAGAAACCCCAGAGCAGATTCGAGGGCCCTCCTGCGAGCACTAAGAATACTTCAAACAGAAAGGCAACCTCCAACAAAAATAGATGTATTCACGGACTGCAGAGTACTTTTAGAAACTGCACATGTTAACATACCTACCCTGGGCATTATAGTCCTAGCTAGTATCTTACTATGCTACATCAAGTTTTAAGGTCCTATATATAGCATCTTACTATCCACAAGTTAACATGCCAATATCAAGTTTTAATGTCCCACAAAGTATCTATCTAAACACTTTGTAAAAGTCATTTATATAATAACGTACTGTTAGAATATTAACATACAGATAATAAACTGAATTGTCCTATAACATATCGTACTATCCCATGTAAACAGATGTACACTTATACAAAACTTTACAGTCCTACATACTAATTTGCTATCTGTATATTAACAGACCAATACCAAGCTATATTGTCCTTCAAAATATTGTAGAATCCCAATGTTATCAGACAGAAAGCTTTAATGTCCTACACAAAATGTCACAATCCACATATTAACAAACCAACTCTAGATGTAATTTGCTATACACTATCTACTATCTAGATGTTAAAGACTGATCCAGAACATTGATGCACTACATAGTTTCTTACTGCCACAATGTTAACAAACCAACACAGAGCTTGAATGTCCTACATAGTTTCTTACTGCCACAGTGTTAACAAACCAACACAAAGCTTGAATGTCCTACATAGTTTCTTCCTGCCACAATGTCCTATAGAGTATCTTACTGTCAACAGAAGCAGACCATTTTAGTGTAATACATAATATATTGCAATCTACATGTTAACAGGCAGATGCTGAGCTTAACTGTTAAAAATAATATCTTACTGTTCACATGTTAATAGACAAACACCAAGCTTCTAGCATAGATGACCTACGTAGTATCTTACTCTACAACTGTTAGCCGACAGACACTGAGTTTGATTGTCCCATGTACTATTAAACTCTTTGCATGTTAACAAATCATTCTTATTTGTTAATGTCCTACATGTTATCCTACTGTCCAGAAGTTAGCAGTCTCATGGCAATCTTTAATGTCCAACATATTGTTTTACTTTTCACATGTTAACAGAACAACAGCAAGCTTTACTTTGCTACATAGCAACATACTATCTACTTGTTAACAGAACGACAGCAAGTTTTACTTTGCTACATAGCATCATACTATCCACTTGTTAACAGAACAGCAGCAAGTTGTACTTTGCTACATAACATCATACTATCCACTTCTTAACACACCAACAGTGAGCTTTCATGTCCTACATATTTTCTTAATATCCAAATGTTAATACACAGCAATCGAGATATAATGCTGTATATATTATCTCACTATCCACATGAAAACAGACCAACATCATTAATAGGTATCCTATATAGTAAATTATTGTTCCCAGGTAAACAGATAAAAATGAGCGGTGATGCCCTACATAGTATTTTACTTTCCGCACGTTAACATACCAACACTGAGCTTTATTGTCCTATATATCCTGTTCATACCCAGATGTTAACAGGCAAATACCAAGCTTTAATGTCCTTTACAGTGTCTTACCTTCCTTTTGTAAACAGACAGACACCAAGAATGAATGTTATAATGGGTTCCTGCTATCTCCATGTCAACAGACAAACACCGAGCTGTAATGTTCTAAAAAAAATTTTTCTTATCAAAATATTAATAGACCCACACTGAGCCTTTTCGCAAACAAACAAAAATTATCTTCCGTTCCACAAATAAAGAGATAGCAATCGGCTTAATTATCTTATTATCTGACTATCACTATGGAAAAAGAATGACACCGAGGTTTAATGTCCTATATATTATCTTGATATTCACAAGACAAAAGATGTAGACCTACAACAAGCTTTACTGTCCCATATAGTATCTTACTTTTCACATCTTAACAAACTGACTATGTCCATTAATGTCATGCATATTATCCTACTAATGACATGTTAATAGATCCACACAAGCTTCAATGTCCTACATTTTATCTTTGAATCCACATGCCAGAGCACTGAGCTTTACTGCCATACATATTATCTTGCCATCTACATGTTAATAGACCAGCACCGAGATAGGATACTCTACATATTATCTTACCATCCCCACGTTAACAGACCAGCACCGAGATTTGATACCCTACGTATTATCTTACCATCCCCACGTTAACAGACCAACAACGAGATTTGATACCCTACATATTAACTTATCATCCACAAGTTAACAGACCAGCACCGAGATTTGATACCCTACATATTATCTTACCATTCCCATGTTAACAGATCAGCATCGAGATTTGATACCCTACATATTATCTTACCACCCCCACGTTAACAGACCAGCACCGAGATTTGATACCCTCCATCTATCTTACTATCTACATGATAACAGACCGCCACTGAGATTTGAAACCCTTCATATTTTCTTACTATCCACGTGTTAACAGACCACCACTGAGATTTTATACATTACATATCTTACTTTCCACATAGCAACAGATTTAGATGGCCACCAAACTTTACAGTCCTACATAATGCAATAGAATCCATGTCACCATGTTAACAGACTTCATGTTTTAGTGAAATCAGATACCAGAGGACACAGCGCTGAGACAGAAGCTGTGGTGCAGCCACTCCGACCTGGAGGGACACCAGGATTTAATGGTCTACATATTATCTTACTATCCACATGTTAGATACTGAGCTTTAATCTCCTACATAAGATCTTACTATTTATAAATCAACAGATGATAATCAACTTGGAGATTTACTGTCTTGAAAAATATCTTACTACCCACATGTTAGTAGACTAACATAATAATGTTCCCTTAGGCGTCTGGGGCCTGTTGCGTCGGATGAACACCACCATGTCCAGTTGTAACTGCATGCTGCCAGGCATCTCACTATCAACATATTAGGAGGCTGATATCAAGTTTAAATCTTCTACATAGTATCTTACTATCCACATGTTAACACATACACAGCAATATTTAAATTCCTACATATTATCTTACTATCCCCAAATTAACCACAATAGTATTACCAACTCTCAAACCCTTGATCTGTTTGCACACACTGACATTAACAAACAATCTAAACTCCTACTGAGTAAATAGTTGCTTAATGGCTGAATCAACAACAACGGAACCAAACAAAGGGGTTCTGCAAGCAATTTGAGAGCTGCATTTTTAAAAGCCAGTATGAACAGTACGTAAGAAGTATTACCAAGTTTTGGAAATATGTCAATACTGAAGGACTTTACACAGTTGTACACGCAAAGCAATATGTGCATGTGTGCGTGAAGGTATGTTTAAAATAATAAGGTATGTATTACTACATTACCAAGCTTTCCATTTGGTGTATGTTAATAGTACCATTACTCGAATAAACCATATGTACACAGAGTGACAGCAAAGAGCAGATTTATCAATACCTGGACTTTAGGAATGTGTACTTTAACATCTGTTTGTTTACATTCGTGAATATGGCATCTTGTGCGTCTGGTGAAATAAACAAGAAACAAACATACACTGGAATAAGGTTCAATTTAATATTTACGTATTTCAGATGTTATGTTATGAATATTACTTCTACATTTATTCAGCCAGTAATTAACATAGAAGATTCCTCCATATGACTAGTGTTATTATAATGATGGTCATGGGTGTCCTGTTTAAAAAAATGTACAGTTTAAAATGTGAATATGTACAATAAGATTAACACTCTACAGTTAGAGAAATTTATAACAAAAAAGTCTACGTACCTTTGCTTATATCTCATTAAATCCAACAATTTAAAAGTAGCACACACACATTATAAGCACGCTTAACTCTCAGCACAGATCTTCGATAGCTAAATACAGTTACATGGCCTAGTAATGAACTGTATTCACACGGACAATGATTACTTCTCCACAAGGGCAATGTATTCAAAAGAAAGGGATGTAATAAATGCATCACAATAATATACATCATTTAATAATTACATGAAAATAAAGCTAATATTTCTAATAGTTAAGGGTGTGTTTAATGCAGCATACTATGTAATCTTTACTTTTGGGCAATTTCTAAAATTTATTAACATTTTATGGATATTATTAAATTACCTTTTGAAAACAATATGCGAGCCGCTGTTACCACAACAGAGCTAACTTAAACAGGCATCAGCATATATACTAACTCTAACCTTACTATTAACAGCTACAGGAGCAGCCAGTGTTGTCTTCTGCCAGTTACTTGTCTAGTTCGCTCCATGACTTCGACGCCGGTCAAGGTTCAAGGTTCAGCTCTTGTGATAAGCACGGCTTTGCTGTCACAATCGTCGCCGACGAGCGCCCGGGGTCGCGAGCTGTTCCTCCCCATATGTCGTGCACGAGGACGACAACAAGCGTGAGAAATTTGGTCGGGTGGATAATTAACACCTATCGCCTTCAGTGTACAGATGCCAATGTACACGTCCATGTGGTTCTGGTGTAGGGCCATAGCTCACTCGTTCTAGGTTGTACCTGGATAAAGAGGGGAGACGCCCAAGCCAGATTCTCTCACGCAAGTTTTTTATGATGGGATAACTCTTAATTTTTTTAATTTTTTGTATTTGTTTGATTGTGTCCCCTACTACGTTTGAAAACACACTGAATGTCAATAACATCAGCTACGAATATGGCACACGACATTAAACTGCATCTCCTCCCCACGCCTTCTACGGATACAAACTGATAGAAGATGATGATGCTGATAAGCATGACAATAATAATAAGAAAACATTGATCATTTACTTACAAGAAAACAATTAAATAGATCTTTGAGCATACAACCACGAAGGAATTCCATGAGATAAGCAGAAGAAAAGTGTGATTCCCATAGAGACATGTTCAAGGAAACATAAGATCACAGTATATGTACATGGGGAGGTGGGGGTATGCTTCTTTCTGGTTGCAACTTGTTCCAGCCAACCCAGCTGTAAATGAGTACCCGATTTACTGTTAGGAAAAATGAGAGAGGGACAGGAATTGGTTCTCACAAAAGTTGATGTTTTTGGTTTGATTTAGAGGTTTGCCTTTCTAGAATCTGTGGAGAAGACTTGCCCTTTTCCACCTCAGACTGTATCCGTTTGGGCGGTATCATGACGTATTGGCCAGTTCATGGAGTCGTGTGTGTATAAGAACAATGAAGATTTCAGTACCTCATCTCTGTCGGTAATGACTGATATGGCAATAAATTTACATATCCGTTATATTGCAAGTCAAGACATCGAGGAAGGGAACTGGTTACCCACATCTCATAAATGCTGAGCCATCTTATAGTGAAGCTTCTACCACAACATCCCCGACTGCAGTATATTTGTATTATTTGATGTATCCATGAATGTAAACAGCGAGTTGGCTGTGTTTATATTCTGACATTCTTTCCTTACCAAAATCAAGTTTGTTCAGCGGTTTGTCGCTACGGTTGACAGGTGTTCAAGGCATGTTTTTGTTCGTGAACTTTACTCCCTTGTGTATTTTGTGTTGGTCCTTAACTGGTAGTGCGCGGCGGACATTGGAGTTTCTTAAATGATCTTGCAGTTCATGTTTGTCACACATTAGTTGGTAGCATTAATTGTGGAGAGTACACAGAAACAAGAAGACCAAGGTGTTGAGAGAGAGAGAGAGAGAGAGAGAAAGACAAGCAAGATGAAGAACTGAAAAGGAAGGAAAGAAAGATGTAAATTGTTTAATGACTTAATTGATGCAGGTGTTAAAAACGATGCGAGGTAACTGGTTTTAGCGAGAAAAAGAAAAGGTAATCATGTAGGACTCTCTGCTGTCGAGGTTGAAGTGTTACAGACTTCACTGTACTAGGCCTCGGTTTTTTATGAGGTGGAGTGGCCAACTCCCGTACTCGCCACATTTCCTTCACTGACTCTAAGCGAGGTACAGGTACAGTTATTAACTAGAATATCATTTGATAGAGTTAAGAGTAAGTAAACACGATTTTAAAAGTGAATAAGTTTCCATGGCTATATAAAAAGGGTTAGAGTCAAGTGTGTGACTTGATCCATGTCGAGATAGTATTTCTTGTAACCATTGCTCCTGTTATAGTTTATAATAATGAAAGAGCCGACATCCTGACTTCAAAAGCCACAACATCATGTTGTTGTTGTTGTTGTCTAATGCCCGCCATAAGTAAGATCACTCTTCTATGCACCGTAAAGGGCGTTCAGAAGCGGTTTGCAACAGCATGTAGGAATAGCTGAAAGTAGCTGCTGTTGCCCTTTTGCACTTCCTGTGTCATCTGCGTATCGTAACTCTGGAATTTCGTACCCCCCAATCGGAAATGGGTCGAACATTTCAATATTCACGTCATCTCGAACATGTCTCATTATACATTCCGCATATATGTTGTACAGATACGGTGAGAGGATACATCCCTGTCGTAATCCCTTTTGTACTGCAAACCAATCTGATGTTTGCCCACATACTAGGACAACGGCTTGTTGATCTCGGTATAATGTTTCAATGAGATGGACAATATGCAAAGGAAACCCCATTTCCTTCATGATTATCCACATATTTTGATGTTTTATCATATCGAAGACCTTGGTGTAATCAATGAAACATGTGTACAGGTATTCATTAAACTCTCTACATTTTTCTCGACGGTATTCCTTAAATTGAATATATTCCTTAAATTGAATATGTGGTCACTGGTCCCTCTTACTTTTCAAAAACCTGCCTGGACTACGTGAATTTCAGATTCAAAATTTTTCTCTATCGTTCTTCATAGGATTCGCAAGAGTATCTTGCTAGCTTGGCTAATCAGCGCGATAGTTCGGTAGTTCATGCACAGCTTCAGGTTGCCTTTATTGGGAAGGAGAATATAAATTTTCGTCCATGCTTCTGGCCACTCTGCGCTGTGCCATATCTGTTTACACAGCTTGAGATAGACTCGAGCACTTGCCTCCCCTCCTGCTTATATTAGCTCTGCTGTGATATCATCGCATCCTGGGGACTTTCCGTTTTTCAGGCTTTTAATTGCAGAGAGCACTTCTTCCAATGTTGGTTCATGTTCTTTCTCATCCTTTTGTGGGATTGTAACTGAGCGCTTACTTTACAGGCAAATTATGGATCTTACTGAAGTTGACATCCCCCTAAAGTCTGTGCCAGAACAAACCGCTTCGAGAGAGGAGCATAGACTATCAGTATACATTCAAGAAAAAGTGAAAGGAATATTAGACTATGATGAACAGAACAGTGTGCAACGTAGAATAGTGATCCTCAATTTTCTGGATGAAGAATTCCCACAAGACCTTTGGATCAGAGTATGCACAGATGGGTCAGCACAGAATGCAGTAAAGAATGGTGGAGCGGGAGTGTACATAAAATACCCACACAACATTAGGGATACAGTCAAAGTACCAACTGGAAAATTATGTCATACATATGATGCAGAAATACAGGAAATCAAAATGGCAACTGAGAAACTGTTGAACACCAATGTCAGTTCACAACCTGTAGTATTTCTTACAGATGCACAATCAGCACTCCGCGCACTTAAATTTGAGAAACTGCTAGATCTGCAGACTCTACTGTCTGAATTGAGCAACCAGCGCAATATTGTCGTGCAGTGGATACGTTCTCATTGTGTAGTACCAGGAAACGAGAGAGCAGATCGACTGGCAAAGGAGGGTGCTGCAGACAAGCAACCAGATGTGCCAGTTACATACAAACAGAAGATAAGGATGATCAAATCAATCAGAAAGCCACCAACAGAAGATAAGGATGATCAAATCAATCAGATAGCCACCAACAGTAACACCAGACGATTACCATAACATGAACAGACAAGAGCAAACTGTTATGTTGCGCGTTAGAACAGGACACAACAGACTCCGCTGCCACATGTACACAAAAATAAAAATTGGCAACTCAGCCATGTGTACATGCGGACAGGCACCCCAGACAGCAGAGCACATACTACAAAACTGCCCCGAATATGATATACAGAGAAAATCTCACTGGCCCATAGACACAACACTGGAAGAGAAACTTGATGGACCTGTATGTGAACTACAAAAGACAGTGAAGTTTATACAAGAAACAACATTTCAGATGAAGACAATATTTTAAAGCGAACGAAAGAAGAAGAAGAAGAACTGAGCGCTTTGTGCTATCTCCATACATGGTTCTTCAGTACTCTCTCCATCTATTCAGCATGTCTTTGGTTTCTGTTAATGTGTTATCCTCTTTGTCATTGATGACATGTGGAAGCGGATGGAACTCCCTTGTCAGTGTTCTTATTGCCTTAAAAGCATTTCTCCATCTGCCTTGTTGCTGTTAGTTTTCTATATCTTTACAAGTTTCCACTGTGTATCTTCTTTTATCTTTTTCAGCCGTAAATGGACATAGTAAAGATCAAAACCTGTATATAAACACTCCACTCCACTTAACTTACTTAACGTGACGTGACGTGGCATGGCTCGGCTCGACTCCACTTCACTTCAATACACTCCACTCTACTCCACTTAACGTAACGTGACGTTTGCATGGCTCGCTCGACTCCTCTCCACTTCACTTAACTTAACGTAACGTGGCATGGCTCGGATCGACTTCACTTCAATCCACTCCACTCCTCTCCAATCCACTTAACTTAACATAACGGGACGTAGAATGGCTCGGTTTAAATCAACTCCACTTCACTTCAATCCACTCCACTCCACTCGACTTCACTTCAATCCACTCCACTCCACTTCCCTTCAATCCACTCCACTTCCCTTCAATCCACTCCACTTCACTTCAATCCACTCCACTTCAATCCACTCAACTCCACTCCACTTCAATCAACTTCTCGACTCCACTCCACTTAAATCCACTCCACTCCATTCCACTAAACTCCACTCGAATCCACTCCACTTCAATCAACTCCACTTCACTTCAATCCACTCCACTCCACTTCCCTTCAATCCACTCCCCTCCACTTCCTTTCAATCCACTCCATTCCACTTCAATCCACTCCCTTCCACTTAACCTAACTTAACGTTACGTGACATGGCTCGGATCGACTCCACTTGACTTCAATCCACTCCACTCCACCTCAATTCAATCCATTCTACTCCACTCAAATCGACTCCACTCGACTCCACTCCACTTCCCTTCAATCAACTCCACTCCACTCCAATCCACTAAACTTAACGTAACGTGATGTAGAATGGCACGGTTTAACTCAACTCAACTCCACTTCATTTCACTTCACTTCAACTCACTCCACTCCCATCCGCTTCAATCCACTCCACTCCTCTTCCCTTCAATACACTCCCTTTCACTTCACTTCAATCCACTCCACACCACTCCACTTCAATCAACTCCACTCCACTCAAACCTACTCGACTTCACTCGACTCCACTCCACTTGCCTTCAATCCACTCCACTCCACTCCACTTGAATCCAATCCCCTCCACTTAACCTAACTTAACGTAACGGCGCATGGCTTAGATCGACTCCACTCGACTCCACTTCACTTCAATCCACTCCACTTCACTCCAATCCACTTAACTTAAGGTAACGTGATGTAGAATGGCTTGGTTTAAGTAAACTCAACTCCACTTCATTTCACTTCACTTCAATCCACTCGACTCTACTCCACTCGACTCCACTCCACTCGACTCCACTTCATTTCAATCCACTCCACTCCAATCCACTTAACTTAACGTAACGTGACGTAGAATGGCTTAGTTTAACTCAACTCCACTTCACTTCACTTCAATCCACTCCACTCCACTTCACTTCAATCCACTCCACCCCACTTTCCTTCAATCCACTCCACTCGACTCCACTCCACTTCACTTCAATCCACTCCACTCCACTCGACTCCATTCCACTCCACTTGAATCCACTCCCCTCCATTTTACCTAACTTAACGTCTTTAAACTGGTTAAGACGACTCTATGGAGTCTGTAAACAACCAATATCTTGGTGGGTAGTGTTTACTGATGTACGAGTCCATTTTAATAAATGCAAACACTAGAGCTAAGTAGACCCGCAGCCAGGTAGGCGCCGAATAGCTGCTTTTAATAAACCACCCGAGGAAAGGTACTAATAATTTGGGTACATTTTTAACTTTAATATTATCCGGGAAACGACCGTTAATCCTAATCTTTCCGATTTCCAACTGCCAGGGAGTTTTTAACGTGCTCGATATTAAACACGGGAGTCCGATTTCACTACCATGAGAAAGGGCGAATTTTAACCAGAAGATCCACGTGAAAAAAATTACGGTCTCCACCGTAATTCGAATACACTACCTCCGCCACCCGAGGCAGACACCTTACCATGAGACCACTGAGTCGGGCTAACACTTCATATCAGACTGCACTGTTTTTAATGGCACTGCCTATTTATACTTTGACAAATTCACGGAAATAAACAGTGACAGGACAAAGTCTATATTCTGGCAATTTATACCGCAACATAATTTCAATTTAATCAATTGTTACCGACTCTGTGTTGTCAATGTCAAACATGGCCGCTGTCAAAGCTACAGGAAAATAAAAGGTAACATGTGAAATAAGATGTCCGAGACAGGTCATCTATGTCATCAAAAAAGACAGGTCATCAACGTCACCAGAAGATACAGGTCATCAACGTCACATGAAGAGGCAGTTCATCAACGTCCTCAGACAAGACAGGTCATCAACGTCACCAGAATTGACAGGTGATCAATGTCACCAAACGCGACAGGTCATAAACATCACCAGAAGAGACAGGTCATCAAAGTCACCAGAAGAAACAGGCCATCAACGTCACCAGAAGAGAAAGGTCATCAACGTCAATAGAAGAGACATGTCATCAGTATCACCAGAAGAGACAGGTCATCAACGTCCCCAGACAAGACAGATCATCATAGTCCCCAGACAAGACAGGTCATCAACGTCCCCAGACAAGACAGGTCATCAACGCCATCAGAAGAGACAGGCCATCAACGTCACCCAAAGAGACAGGTCATCAACGTCACCCAAAGAGACAGGTCAACAACGTCCCCAGACAAGACAGGGCATTCACGTCACCCAAAGAGACAGTACATCAACGTCACCAAAAGAGACAGGTCATCAACGTCACCAGAAGAGACAGGTCATCAAAGTCCCCAGAAAAGACAGGTCATCAACGTCACCAGAAGAGACAGGTCATCAACTTCACAAAAAGAGACAGGTCATTAACGTCACCAGAAGAGAGAACCTGAGAACTAACTTAACGTAAACTTATCATCTTTAAACTGGTTTAGAAGACACTGTTGAGTCTGTATACAACCAGATTCTTTTACTTTCACTTGATATAAATGAGGTAAGAAAAATTGTGGGAACAACATGCAACCAAGAATACATGATTAGACAGAAAGTAAATTGGTTTGGTGCCATCTCACGAGAATAAAACCAGATCGGCTGCCCTTAAAAACATACAGCAGTAAGGGATTGAGGCTCATAGCATAGAGGAAGATCACTAGACAAATGGATAGAAAACATCGAAGACATCATATACCAGCATAGGCTCCCAACAGCCACAGCAACATATCTGACGAAAGAGCGAGACCTTCATCTTCCCACGACGCTTTATGGCATCCGTGGAAGGATAAAGTCCAGAATCCTATACCAGCATCGGCTCGCAAAACAACCACAGAGACACATGTGGCCTAAGAGCGAGACCTGCATCTCCCCACGGCGCTTCACGGCATCAGTGGAAGGATAAATGCAAGTATCCTATACCAGCATGGACTGTCAACAACCACAGAAACACATCTGACCCAAGAGCGAGATCTGCATCTCCCCACGGCGCTTCACGGCATCAGTGGAAGGATAAATGCAAGTATCCTATACCAGCATAGACTGTCAACAACCACAGAAGCACATCTGACCCAAGAGCGAGACCTGCATCACCCAACTGATAGCATGAAGTGTAGTCAAGTATGTAATTGCATGCTCGATGGATGTCCTTGCCGTCAGTAGCTTGCCAGTCTGTGATGTTGTACATGAGTTTTACACGTCCGTGATATGATGTTGTCCCTTTAGTGGACGGAGCATGTTGAAATGTTTTGGATTAGTTTATGCTTTAGGGGCCTTTATTAACCCATTACACCCTAGGCCTTCAAACAATCTTCTCTATCTATGGTCTAACTTTGAATTGGCAAAGTCAATGCAATTTTCAAGTTCATTTTCTTCATCAATGTAGTCATTTTAACCCCTTTTTGGTCTATCTGCGAAGCTGTGTGAGAAAGGAAATGGCATTTTAACTATTAGTTTCAGGTGCATTAGGGTGTAAAGGGATAAGGGTCTGGACTGAATGTTGCAAGTACATTGAAGAAGGTTAAGGTAGGAAGAGAGAGAGAGAGAGAGAGAGACTGAGAGAGATAGATAGATAGATAGAGAGAGATATATAAATATAGATAGATAGATAGATAGATAGATAGATAGATAGATAGATAGATAGATAGATAGATAGATAGATAGATAGATAGATAGATAGATAGATAGATAGATAGATAGATGAATGGATGGATGGGTGGGTGGGTGGATGGATGGATAGATAGGGAGATATAGAGAGAAAGTATATCGATCCCTGATATCAAAACGGTTCAGTTGTAAATTGGTACATCTCTTAATGCCAGTGTATAAAATGTGACGATTAGGGAGCTGTTCATCGCAGCTCATAAAAAGATGTCGCCTGGTACAGAGAAGTCTCTAACACTTCATCCTCGACAGCAGTGACTACTACCACATTACTTTGGCCTTTTCTCATCATCACCGTACATCTTCTTTAACTGCTCTACCCATAAAACGCTAGAACGGTGTACATCTCTATCTCTGCATTCTCTATCTCCCTCTCTCTCTCTCTACCTCTCTATCTCTTTTTCATTCTCTCTTTCTCTCTTTATACTGCTTTAGAAGACTCTGAGACGTCTATACACAACATGGCCGTGCACAGCCAGTTTATTTTACATTCATTTGATCTAAAAAAAAGTTTGCGCATCAACTCTATTCTTGAATGCATTAATTGACACTGCCTCCACCATTTCCTGTGGCAATGCATTCCAAGCATTCAACACTCTCTGACTAAAGTATTGTATGGTATCTAATCTGGGCCTTTCTTAAACCAATGTGTGGATGAATCCTCTTGTTTCTGCCACCGGTTGTATTTTGAAAACTTAGCATAATCTAATTTATCCATTCCTTTGATTATCTTATGAACCTGTATTAAGTCACCACAAATTCTTCTTTTTTTTAGACACTGTAGGTCAGTTTTTCTGAGTCTTTTCTCATAACTGTAATTCCGGAATCCCACTATACGTTTTGTCGCTCTTTTTTTGTATTCTTTCCAGTATGTTTATATCCCCTCTATGATAAGGACTCCACACCTGTACACAGTACTCCAATCTAGGTCTAACTAATGCTTTATACAGTTTGACTATCACTTCCTTGTTCCTATGTTTAATATTTCTTTTTATCATACCTAACACTGTATTTTCCTTTATCACTGCTACCTGGACTTGCTCACTCACCTGATCTATAGGATCTATTTTAACCATTAGGCCTCTTTCCTTTTCTATCTTCACAATAGTGAAGTGTGATTCACACACCTACGGACACCCGCATATCGACATCTTGTCAGACAAGCTGCCTTGAAAACAACCTGTTCCCAGGGACGATACATGGAAGGGAGGGTGTGGTCTTGGTTAATATATTAGGCTTAACCCTGAAGAGCCACTCTGGTCAGTATGTTGTGCCTGAATCTGACGCGCAGCTCTGGTCAGTATGTTGTGCCTGACTCTGACGCGCAGCTCTGGTCAGTATGGTGTGCCTGACTGACGCGCAGCTCTGGCCAGTGTGTTGTGCCTGAATCTGACGCGCAGCTCTGGTCAGTATGTATGATGTCGACGTTCCTCATCGACAACAATGGACGGCTATTATTATATTAATGACAAACCTGGATGCTGCTGTCATGTCTTTAGAAACAGTCAACTACATTTTGCAGTTGTCCCATTGCATATAACAATAAGTAAGATGGCCGCGCCTGACAGGCTGCCCTTCGACTCGCTCCAGTGTTTGTGTCGTTTTCTGATGTTTGCTAGTTCATGTTTGTATTATAATTGACAGCTCCTTTGCCAGGTGGTATCAAGGTCTTTATTCTGTAGAATTTATGTGCTTTCATTTGGTTATCCTGTTTGTTTTGTTTTATCTTACTGCATTTTTGACTGGCTTAAGCCGTGGGAAACCAGTCCTTGATGGCGTTCAACATCCCGCTTAACTGCACCCTGAAATTCAGCCCAAGTTAATGCTATTCAAGGGCCTTCCTGCTTGGACTGAAATTGCCTTCTTTCTGTCCCTGACCACTGAAGGTTACACGATACCTCTCCAAATTTCGTATCAGCACAGTAGGAGTCACGCTGACCCGAAGGTGGACACAATCCAGAGGCATCAGGGGCGGAACAGAAAAAAAAAACAGGGAGTCAAACATGGACAAAAAAAGCCTGACACAAACATTGGTCCAACACACACTCCTCGCTACTCCCATCCCGAGGCAGTAGAGTACTCGGCTCCACCTGAGGAGTCTGTAGGGATTTCGGTCGACAAGCTACGCATGAACAAGCCCCAGCAGTTGGACATGGTAGTGGTCGATCGACGCAACAGGCCGTAGATGCCTAGGAGAACATAATTATTGTTCTTATTAACCCATAACATGTGAAGGAAGACTAACGTCTGGTCAAGCAAAATATAATGATCAGACATGTTATTCAGGGTCAGGCAAAACATACTGGTCAACACCCTCACCGTGACTTCCTCGTTACCTTTCATGGAAACGGGCCCTTTTCATTGCAGCCTGGCTAACAATGTGAGGGATCGACATGATCCCTGTAGTAGTGAGTGACATGCAGATGAAGCCAAGCATAGCACATCCGTCTGGAGGGCCCCGGTTCACCTTCATCAGCACGCTCGGGATGTGTGGAAAGCTACTGCAGCCGGCCACTTAACGTCCTTTTCATGGCTCACAAAAGCGTTAGCCTACTCATTGAGATCATTCGAAATTACAACAACAATAATCCTATATCACACTGACTTAATTAACTGGTTACCTACCACAAGCCGCTCCCAGCGCCAGAACACTTATTTAGCCGCGGCCATAAGCCGCTGTGACCGCCAATGTTTGTTTCATAGTAAAACAAGTTATAAATGTATAGTTTTCCTTTCCGTTTCGGTACGAGATTTTAATTTACCGAAGGGAAGTTGATTTTTGAATCACATGTGGACAAAATCGGATGTTAAAAATTGTATTCTTGTCATAATTATCATATTTTCAAGCTAGTTACCGAACTGTAAAAAATTGTTTACCATGGCAACAAACGATAAGGTCACCAAAAGCACTTGTACGGCTCGTCTAACTATTGAACAGGCTAGAAACTTGTTTCAACAGATAAATAATACATCTAATGAAGACGAGGTAAGTGAAACAGATGTCGATAATAATCATAATGATTCAATTGATTTTGTTGAATACGAAAAAAATAGTAGTGATAGCGAAGATGGTGCACGTCCTGGACCATCAAAATTCCCTTAAAAGGCTAAGACGGCTGCTAGATTTACAAATAGTTCAGTAAAAAATGGAGCTCAAGGAAGGGAACAGTGGCACCAAGTAACTGAAGGGAAGGTGAAACAACAGGCAGTATTCCCTTTGTTCCAACTCGTGAACCAGGTATGCATGCAAAACTAGATGCATCTTCCTCTGAACTAGATTGTTGGTTTGCCTTGATAACACCAGATGTGTTAGATTCATTGGTATCAATGATCAATGAATATGCAAAATTGAAGAAATCCAAACAAGTTTCTTTACAAAAGTCTACACTTGCAAGTTGGAAGCCTATCACTGAATATGAGCTGTTAACATTTTTTGGCCGTGATTATTGCAATAGGTTTAGGTAAAAAAGCATCGGTGAAGGATTATTGGGCACACAAGCCGCACAACTACAACCCATGGTACAGTCAGATGTTTCCCAGATTGAGATTTGAAATCATTTACCACACCATGATGCATGTTGGAGATGCTGAATCTGTAGGCAAGGACAAAATAGAACCATTCTTGAATTCACTAATAGCAGTTCCAGGATGCATTTTATCCATTTCAGGATCTGGCCATTGATGAAATGGTAATAGGCTATAAAGGACGCTGGAAGCACAAGCAGTACAATGCCTCCAAGCCAAGCAAGTATCACATCAAGACTTTTGGCTTGTGTGATTCTACTACAGGGTATGTCTACTCTGTATTGACATACTTTGGAAAAAACACATCATATCTCCTTTCCAATGACCGTACAAGTCAGGCCGTGAAGGTGTTTGATTACCTGCTGCAGGGAATTGGAAAAGGCCACCATGTATTTGCGGATAGGTACTACACTGTAGACACCGTGATTACATATCTGTTGAGTAGGGGTATTGATTATACTGGCACACTCAACATCAACAGGAAAAATTTTCCGCTTCAGTTGAAGACCATTTCTCTACAGCTCCGAGAAGCTAGGTGGTACAGAAATAATGATGGATCCCAGATATGTGTTGCTTGGCGAGATAAGAAAGCCAAAAGGCCGTGTATTGTTGTCTCCACCAAGACTACAGTTCAGATGGAGCAGGTTACAACTAGACGAGGCAACACAGTTGAAAAACCCAAAGTAGTGCAGCGATACAACATGTGTATGAATGGATGTGACCATAGCGACCAGATGGTATCATACTATGGCAGCTTCCAAAGAAAAACAAGAAAATGGTGGAAAAAAATATTTTATTGGCTCATTGAGGTTTCACAGGTAAATGCTCATATATTATACACGCTCTGTCATGCTGATGAGAAGCCTATGCCCTTGAAAGTCTTCAAAGAAAATTGTGATCCATCAGCTGACTGAGAAGGCTGCATCCATCATCCCGCAAGAGGCAGTAACCACAAACAGCAATAAATTCAAAGAAGGAAACAAAATTAAAAGATATGAGGGTGCTGTGCATCTTGTGGATCACTCAGACAAAGACAGGAACTGCATTGTATGCTCAACTCCTGCAAAGAGAGCCCGCACAAATTTGTATTGCACTGGTTGCCCAGAAAAGCCACATCTCCATCCGAAGAACTGTTTTAGAGTGTACGATACACATGATCCTGCAGATGGTGCTCACTAAAGACATTGATGTACTGTAAATAAATTGGAGATATATTTTTTTTCTTTAAATGTTTAATTTTCTCTGATCTTGCCTACATGTGGTTACATTAGCTATTAGAAGTGTAAATATTATCCAATTTCTGTGTTCTTGGATTTGTTTTTCTTATTTTTGGATATACTTTGCGATAACCACCAAGTAAAAGACATTAAATGTTTTGGACATTCAAAAATTTAAGGTGAGTTGGCACTTTTTTTATAATTTTGTAATGCTTTTCTGTTGAAAATAATAATTTACCATTTACAATTTTCCTACTAAAAAATAACACACAATTGTTTTAGATCTATCTTAGAGAACATATTTACCTACAAAATGGTATATCATTCATAAAAATATGTTAATAATTAAGAAAACTGCAGCTAAATTTGTACATACACCTGCAAATGGGAAAATGGGACCTAAATTTAATTCTGCCACATCCTGTTTTTCAATTCAGTAGCTAATCAGTTTTAAAGTTGTGAGTATAAATATATACAAGTTTAAACGTTCAATCTCTCATCACATTGTCTTGTATTCATGAATATTTTCTCACAGAAAAATGCATTGGTTTCAGAACTGGTCTGGCACAGAAATTGACTCAAGCTAAAGACAAATTTATTCGAAGAAGCAAAAGTGAACAGGTGATCATGCTAGCTTCTTCTTCTTCTCCCTCTTTATCGTCTTCGTCTTTTGTGTGTATTATCCCTAGTATGAATCCCGTGCATGAGAAGGGCAAGAATAGCACTACAGCCCCACAGAGAGCGTGTCGTAAGAGGCGACTAACTGTTTGACATGGCATAACAGCCGGCCATGGTTAGGTGGTTTGTTAGCAGCAGCATAGATGGCGCCTAACGGGCTGCGGGTCTACTTTGATCTAGTGTTTGAGTCCATTAAGATGGACTCGCACATCAGTTAACCACCCTTCAAGATACTGGTTGTATACCAGTATAAATACACTGTTGTTGTTACTGTTGTTCTTGTTGTTATGGATCCAGAAGCGTCCGGGTTGTCGTCTACTTTTCTCTAATATTTGAGTCTATTAAGATGGCCTCGGACATCGGTTAACAACCCATCGCGGCACTTGTTTCAATGATGCGCAGTAATGAGCTGCTCGAGCCTTGCCTGCTAAGCAGGAAATCCTAATCTCGACTACATCCATCTCAACCCAGAGCTGGAACCAGCATAGGGGCATCCACCCCTGTAGAAGTAAAGGCCAACTAAGACTAAGACGATTTGGACATTGGTATGAGATCCATGATTGAAAATTTGCGGACGACACAAACTATGTAGGAGTGTCTTATCTATAGCAGAAGTCGATATATTGAGATCAGATTTCGATAAATATTCGAGACTGTTCTTTAGATGGCAAATGGGGTTTAATATAGATAAATGTACAGTCATTCACATGGGTAGATCTAATATGGAACATTATTACAGAATAATAAGAAAAGGTACCTAGGGGTTATAATAGATAATACAGGTAAGGTGAGTGAGCAAGTCCAGGTAGCAGTGAATAAGGGAAACGCAATGTTAGGAATGATAAAAAGAAATATTAAACATAGGAGTAAGGAAGTGATTGTCAAATTCTATTAAGCATTAGTTATACCTAGATTGGAGTACTGTGTACAGGTGTGGGATACCTATCGTAGAGGAGATATAAACATGCTGGAAAGGATACAAAGAAAAACGCCAAAACTGATAGTGGCATTCCAGAATTACAGTTCTGAGGAAAGACTCCGGAAAAAATGGCCTACACTGAGAAAAGAGAAGAATTCAAGGGGGCAATACAGGTTTATAAGATAATCACAAGAAAGGTTGAATTAGACTGTAACACGTTTTTAACAATACAGCCACCCACAAGAACAAGAGGGTACAGGTACAAAGTAACTAAAGAAAGGTCCAGATTGGATATTAATAAATTTTTAGTAAGTCAGATTGTGGTGAATGCTTGGAATGCATTGCCCTAGGAGGAAGTCGAGGCAGGGATAGTTAATGCATTTAAGAATAGATTGGATGCGCACAGCTTTTACAACAGAGTAATGCAAATGTAACTGATTGTATACAGACTCTGATGAGTCTTCTAAACCAATGTAAAAACGTTAAGTTAGGTTAAGTTAGTTTAAGAAGATATGTCTTATATAAGTTAGCCTGTAAGTCACATTCCAATAAACAAATTTTGTAAAATTTCATGCTCCAGTAGATTTTTTTTTATTGTTTCCAGATTTTCCACATAAAATTGTAACAAATTACAATTTTCTGTACTTAATTATACTTTCAAAATCAATAACAAATATGTTATTTCGAATACCAACATTGGTGAGTAGTTTTACTCTTTTGTGCGCCCTGAAAAGGACGTTTCGTGTTGCAGTAGCTTTCCTCACATCCCGAGTTTGCTGATGAAGGTGAACCGGGGTCCTCCATGTGATTGTGCTATTCTTATCTTCACCTGCGTGTCGCTCACTACTAAGGAGATCACGGCGATCCATCACCTAGTTAACCAGCCTGCCATGAAAACATCCCGTTTCCAGGAATGGCTGCAAGGAAGCCAATGTGAAGGTCTTGGCCAGTATGTTTTTCCTGACCCTGATGAACATATCTGATCAATATATTTTGCCTGACCAATCGTTAGTCTTCCTTCTCTAAAACAAATATAAACTGGATTACATTATTTTAATGTATAAACGATTTATAAATCAGTCTATTTCACCGCGCCTTTATCCATTACTTTCAGCTGGAAGGACTCACTCCTACAGAAGATGGACCATCTAGATCAAAATGGACATAAATGAAAGGATACTCCAAGACCTGCAGAAGGAAACAAGGATAGAGAATTTTAAACAACTGGTTTTCAGAATTTAAGAAATAAATGCAATAAAAATCAATTACCAGTAGTTTGATCAATAATTTAAAGTGAGAAGTAAAAGAGGTCTAGGTTTGAGTGATAGTTATATTCATACAAACATGTATTAATTCATCCATTTTAAGTTCATGACTCAGTGGTTTGCCAATGGTTCACCCATCACTCAGTGGTTTGCCAATGGTTCACCCATCACTCAGTAGTTCACCAATGGTTCACCCATCACTCAGTCGTTCGCCAATGGTTCACCCATCACTCAGCGGTTTGCCAATTGTTCACCCATCACTAAGTGGTTTGCCAATGGTTCACCCATAACTCAGTGGTTTGCCAATGGTTCACCCATCACTCAGTGGTTTGCCAATGGTTCACCCATCACTCAGTGGTTTGCCAATGGTTCACCCATCACTCAGTAGTTCACCAATGGTTCACCCATCACTCAGTCGTTCGCCAATGGTTTGCCCTTCAGTCAGTGGTTCGCCAAAGGTTCACCCATCACTCAGTGGTTCGCCAATGGTTCACTCAATAGTTCGCCAATGGTTTACCCATCACTCAGTGGTTCGCCAATGGTTCACCCATCACTCGGTAATTCGTCAAGGGTTCACCCATCACTCAGCAAGTAGTCATTGGTTGGTTTAAAATTCAGCGTATGCTTGTAATTTAAGTAGTTAACTTATCTTAAAAGTTACAACATAAATCTACACCACGACACGACTTCAACACAGTCGGACACAGTAAACACTATCCTGACCATAAAACAAACAGTATCATTTATTACACGAATAATCATTGCACAATATCATGGCACAATATCAACAAAAAGCAAAGAATTTCTAAACTTAATACTCACGTTATATATATATATACAGTTCTGCCGCGCAAAGAACAGGAGTTGGACTTTGTTGCCAGAGGCTAAATAAGACGCACGCCATGGGAGCATTTAGTTGGTGTAGGTGTGCGTTTTGACAAACAGGAGAAGGGCGGAAGTTGAGTCACCTTAAAACCAATAATTTTGGGCAGATGGGACTCGAAAGCCTGGGAAGGCAGCTCATCTAGGAGAAGGAAAACTTTGCATTCCAAATCATCTGAAGCCTTGCAGATACGATACTGGCGTTTCTTGTCGGGTTTTGTCAGATATGGCTGTGGAACCTGTTTTCTGATTACTCTGAAAGTTGGTCAGCATCTACCAATCCTGACAACAGACGATGTGCGAAGGAGCATATGCAAGAGGATACAATGCCTTATCTTAGAGCGAGGAAAGAGAACATCAGCTGAGTGTTGTGGTAGGGCAGGCCAGGCACTTAGCCTTGGTTGGTAGCTGGTCTAGGAGTGAAGCCCCAAGAGGCGAACAGATAGAGCATTGCTATGCTGATTGGGCAGTATCACCTTTTCCTTGGAGTAAACATTGCAGACCGAAAGAGGGACCATACAGCATGGGCAACACATGGTCTCTATATTTGTGCCCGGGCTTTTGTGCTGATATCACAATTACTGTCGTCCGACAAGATGAAAAGAGCCAATGATACGTCTCAACCAAGTTTCTACGTCTATATCTATATCTGCAACAACAACACTTTACAACCTCAAGAAATATTATAGACGTCTTCTTCTGCACCCTCACCATCGGATTACATACTCAGTCGATTTGTGCATTAACACACAATCAGTTAACGAATCTGTACGCTCACACATAAACCATGCAAACTTCCAGACTCACGCCCCAGTCTTCCTGCCAGTCATTTCAGAGCTAGACATGTTTTTATGAACTGTATCATTGTAACAGTAACACCGTAGCAGTAGCACTGTAACAGTAGCACTGTAACAGTAGTACTGTAACAGTAACACTGTAACAGTAACACTGTAACAGTAGCACTGTAACGGTAACACCGTAACAGTAACACTGTAACAGTAACACCGTAGCAGTAGCACTGTAGCAGTAACACTGTAACAGTAGCACTGTAACAGTAACACTGTAACAGTAGCACTGTAGCGGTAACACTGTAACAGTAACACTGTAACAGTAACACCGTAACTCCTCCAGGTGATGGTTTCCTACTGCAAGTTTGTTCAGTACGTGTGTTCAATCATTGAGTTCACTGAGTACATCCACGGATCTTAGACTAACATCCCGGCATCCACAGAATGTCACCTTTCCAAAACTGCCATTGTGAACTGCAGTGTTACTGTTACAGTTGGTCAATGCTTCATCTATCACTCACCAGTTGTCACCAATCACTCACCAGTTGTTACCAATCACTCAATCACTCACCAGCTGTCATCAATCACTCACCAGTTGTCACTAAATCACTCACCAGTTGGAGAGTGATGACTAGGCAAGCACTCCAAACACTAGTCATCACCCCTCCCCCCTCCCTTTCTAGAAACCAATATAACAGTCCATTACCAGTAAGATCAAGAATTGATAATAAGAAGCACAAATTGAATAAATGTAAGTGATATTCATACAAGTAATTTATTCCCTGTAAGTTCATCACTCAGAAGTTTTCTAATCGTTCACCTATCACTAAATCACTCAGCAATGGTTCATCCATAACTCAGCAGATGGCCACTCATTCACTCAATCACTCAGCAGTTGGAGAAATGGTAGGCATGCACTTCTTCTTCTTCTGCGTTCGTTCTCAATCTGCCGCTACCAAGTCCTGAACAGGACTTTGCAAGTAGCAGGATGTCGTCCGGAGAATGGAATGCATGGTGTCGCTAGTTTACAGTTTGACTGCAATATTTGCACCTTTCGGTCCGACACATCCATCTTCGGCAGAAGGCGTGTACTAAATGGCAGGAAGGGCGAAGCCTAAGCAAGCACAGTCCCCATTCCCTCCTCGCTCCAGCAGAGGTAAGCAGGTCAGAGATTGGACAGATGATACAGCTGTCCCTGCCCTATTGGCTATTCTCCTGGTTTCCTACAGCAGGTATGCATATAAGTGCCCACTCTCACGTTTGTCTGTGAATGTGTTCAATCAACAATGCCAGCCCTTGCATATGTGTTTTATTCTGAGTCCTCACTGGTGAGTACTTCCACGGATCTTAGACTAACACCTTGGTGTCCACAGACTAACAACACACAAAATGTATCATGTCCGAAACTGCTATTGTAAACTGCCAAGTAATTTAGATTAAATATCAGTGATCAATGATGTTCAATCAATAAACGCACAGTGCTAGTGCTACATTGGAGTACAGGTTGACAAGAAGAACCCATCACTCAGCAGTTGGCCATTGGTTCACGCATCACTCAGCAGTTGGTCAATGGTTCAGCCATCACTCAGAAGTTAGTCAATGGTTCAGCCATCATTTAGAAATTGGTCAATGGTTCAGCCATCACTCAGCAGTTGACTAATCGTTTACCGATCACTCAACAGTTGGCCAATGGTTCACCCAACACTCAGCAGTTGGTCAATGGTCCACCCATCACTTGGTCCATGGTTCACCCATCACTCAGCAGTTGACAGCCTGTGGTCATTGGTTGGTTTCAAAATATAGACTATGTGTTATGTTTCACTACACCGTGTTAAGTTGTGTTACAAATGTGGATAAATGTACAGTCATCGACATGGGTTGATCCAATATGGAACATAATTACAGATGGAAATGAACAATATTAGAATGATAGAAAAGGAAAGTGACCTAGGATTTAAATAGATGAAATTGGGCAGTAAAAAGGGCCAATATAAAAATAAATATTAAACAAAAGAGCAAGGAAGTGATAGTTAAACTGTATAAAGCATTAGTTAGACCTAAATTGGCGTACTGTGTACAGGTGTGGGGACATTATCGTAGAGGGGACATAAACAAGCTGGAAAGGATACAAAAAAGAGCGACAACGCTGATAATGGGAATCCAGGTGACTTTATTCTGTTCTGTTTCCAAGAATCACTGCACTTCGGGCATACCCATAGGTGCTCAGTCTCTCTCATCAAGTGGCGTAGTAAGGTATGGATGCTGATGGTCCCTGTAGCTCGCTGGTTGTACACTCTCCTGCTCTGTCCTCTCATTCGCCCCACTCCGCTCGAACCTCATTTAATGTCGAAACTTTGCAGTCTGTGGATTGCTGCTTCATCTATTGCGGAGTCCTCATACAGCAGTCGGTCATTGATTAATTTCAAATGTCACATCTATGACTAAATAAAAAAACGGATAAATTAGACTTAAACAAGTTTTTTTTTCAAAATACAACCACCTACAAGAACAATAGGTTCTTGATATTCATAGCTACAAATTAACTAAAGATTATAAATATTTTTTTGTGATCGTTCTCAATCTCCCTTACCAAGCCGGTTTTGCAAATAGCAGGATGTAGTCCGTAAAACGGAATGCGTTGTTACAGCTTGACTGCGATATTTACAGCTTTCGGTCCGACACATCCGTCTTGGAATGCATATTGCTACAGGACAAGGAAAAAAAAAAATACCACTGTAACAGTAGCACTGTAATAGTACCACTGTAAATTACTGTTTCCTATTGCAGGTATACGTGTGTTCAATCGTTTGTTCAATACGTGTGTTCAATCACTAAGTACTTCCACGGACTAACACCCTGGTATCCACAAAATGTCCGAACTGCCATTGTGAACTGCCAATAGCAGCGATCAATGATATTCACTAAACAGTGAATGGATCATTTCTCATTTCCTTCTCGATTCTTCATCATACTTGATCATGTGTGATACAGGTTTGTTGTTGCTGCTGTTGTTGTTGAATGCCCAACATTGTGCGCCCTGATAATTGTGTTAAGTGGCGGGTTGTAGATGAAGGTGGACCATTGTCCTCCAGGCAGTTGTGCTATGATTGACTTTATCTGCACGATGCTCACTACTACGAGAATCACATCGATCCACATATTGTAATCCAGAATGCTTTGAAAACAATATGTTTCCAGGAACGCTACATGGAAGAGAGATAGTCTATTTCGTCAGTATGTTGTGCCTGACCCTGATGCGACGTCCTGGTCAGTATGTTGGGCCTGACCCTGACGCGACGTCCTGGTCAGTATGTTGTGCCTGACCCTAATGCGACGTCATGGTCAGTATGTTGTGCCTGACCAGACAAGCATCTCAGTCCTCTGTACAGCTTTTATAGGAACAATTTCTTGGTCTTCTAAAATATGTTTCATCTCCATGGCCTGGATTCGTCTCTTCATTATGTAATATTGTGTTCATATGTTATATTATTATGTCATGTTACGGTAATCCTATGCCATTTCGTGTTATTTCATGTATTTCAATGTCATGACGTGTTATGTCACGCAATTTTTTTTTCATGTTATGTTATTGCTGTGTAATGTTATGACATGTTACGTTAATGTAATGTAATTTTATGTTATGCTATAATTAGCCAACATCAAATCATTGAGTTCAAGGTCACCATCCAACAAACGTGCCACTGATGTCAATTTCCAGAATACAAGTTATATTAGTTATATATTATTTTATATTTTCTGATTTGATTTTATGTTATTGTTATGCTATGTTATTCCCCAATCAGTCCAACTCCAAATGGAAGAAAGACATGAACGTAAGAAATAGACCTGACCCAATTCACCAGAAACCAACAAAACACCATCTTTCGCCTGCGAGCAGGCCACTGCAACCTATTTGGCAACCTACATCAGCTCAGGATGTTCCATACAAGTGGATGCTCATGTAGAACTTTAGCCCAGACCCCAGAACATATCGTACAGTACTGCCCAGCATACGATACTAAATCTAGCCTGAGAGCGCTGTGGGGCTACCACCCGGACCTGGGGAGGACTGTGGACTTCATCCGACACAACTACAGATCTAGCATGACCAAAAAGCCTCAAAGCCGCAAAAGACGATGTTATTTTATGTTATTTTAAGTAGCTGCACTGTTAAATTACATGTTATGATGTGTTACTTAGAACCGACATCACTGCATTTCACCTGTTTACAGATGCCCTGAACGTGGTTACAGCAATAAAAAGCCATAACAATACAGAACTTAATGACTCTGTCAACTATGCCAACAGTCTGCACCAAAAAAAGTAGTGGTACAGTGGGTTCAATCCCACTGTAACATCCTTCTTCTTCTTCTTCTTCGTACGCTGTCAAACGTCAATCTGTATTTTTTTCTAAAAAAGCAGCGGTCATCCTGAGGCTGTCGACACTGCCATAGAGCTTGTCTAGTGTTGCCACTGGTGATGGCCGCATGTGCTTTCTCTGGTCCTTGTATGTCGGGCAGTTTTGTAGCAGATGTTCAGCGGTCATTTTTCCGGTACCACAATTGCATTCGTCAGTGCCACCTATCTTCAATTTATTGAATAGGTGGTACCTCAGCCTGTTGTGGCCTGGGCGGAGTCTGACCACGACCTGCTCTCTTCTGTTCAACTGGTAATAGGCATCATTATTTGTGTAGCAGTATGTTCTGTTTCCCATTTGGCCATGTATCTGGCTCTAATAAGCCTTTTGGACTCTTCGTAGGTCACACTAGAATCTGGTTGTGATAGTCTTGCACCTTATTTTACCAGTCTGTCTGCCTCCTCGTTGCCTTGGATGTTAGTGGGATAGAACCCACTGTACTCTTTTTGGTGTGAACTGCTGGCATAGTTGACAGAGTACTGCTCTTAAATCATTAAGTTCAGTATTTTTCTCGCTTTTTAGTGCTGCGACTATGGCCAGGGCATCTGTAAACAGGACTATCTGGCTTTCATTTCTTTTGCCTGTCAGCATTGTACCTGAGGGTTATTATGTCTCTTCTTTCTTTTTTCAGGCTGGCTGTTCTTGTTTGCAATACCTGGTACATTTTCTACCACCTCCGGAAATATATGCTGCTTCCAGGTAGGTTAGCGTACAGTAGGGATGGGCTTTGGTGTTGTTAATGTGTTCATAGGGTCTTCGCATAGTCTCTGATGCATTTGATGGTCTGTCAGTCTTATTATTTTCTCTGCTTACTGCTGGGCTCTGAAGTCTCTTCTGTCGGTCATGGATTGCAGATTTGTAATCTTTTCAAGTTCTACAATTGGCGTTGACTTCATGACTCATGTTATAACTCTCATGGCTTGGTTTTGAAGTTTGCTAATTTTGTCAAAGTTTACCTTTGCTGCTGTTGTCCATGCCGCAATGCCATACTCGAGAACTGGTCTCACTCTTCCAGTGTACAGTTTCTTTAGTATACTTTCGTCTGCTACCCGGCATGTGCCAGCAAGTTTCCTCATGATTGCCATTCTTTGTCATGCGCCGATCAAATGTGACTCCCAGGTAGTTTGGGTTATCGTTTGGCCGCAGATATTTGCCGTTAAGACTTATTTTGATGTTATGTGGTTTGTTTGAAAGCGACAATATCGTACATGCTGTTTTTTCCTCATTTAGTTTGATCAGCCATGAGTTTGCCCACTCCTCCAGCCCTAGCTAAACGTTATACAACATACCTACACTCAGGACCGATACCTCCAGTCTCTCGTAACTCCAACACAATACGTGTCTGCATAGAAATGGAGACGATGGACGCATTGGAAACTTCCGCCTGTCTAGGTCAACTCTATACAAAATGTATACTCATCTGTCCCGGTCAACTCAATACTAAACGTATACTCGCCTGTCTCGGTCAACGCTGTACTAAATGTATACTGGCCTGTCCCGGTCACCTCTATACTAAATGTATACTGGCTTGTCCCGGTCACCTCTATACTAGACGTATACTCGCCTGTCCCGGTCACCTCTATACTAAACGATTACTCGCCTGTCCCGGTCACCTCTATACTAAATGTATACTTGCTAGGATCCGTCACCTCTATACTAAACGTATACTCGCCTGTCCCGGTCACTTCTATACTAAATGTATACTCGCCTGTCCCGGTCACCTCTTTACTAAACGTATACTCACTAGGATCCGTCACCTTCTCGAAGCCGCGCAGCCGATCGAACACCGCCATGGACCACATGTCAATCTACTGCTGTGTAATTGAAACACCCAGAGAGAACCAAACTCCTTTAATCTTCACCTTTATCGATTTAAAGAAAGCATTTGGCTCTGTACAGCCATTTTTCGTCTGCCACTCGCTGCTGGACCAAGGCATTGTTTCTGACTATGTCAAAACCCTTGCTAACTACTACTGAAGACTGTACGAAAACCTGTCACCACTTTCAAAGATCGTTAATAGTATCCGACCAGAAAGGTGTTTGCCAGGGAGATCTTGCCGTAGCAAGATGATTTAGTGCCCATCACAGAAACAAAGACCTGAACCAGATGGTAGCTATGCTTCATAAAGTAGGGAGAACAACGGGCCTCGAGGTGAATATCTCGAGAAAATGTAAATAAACTCTGGGAAAATATATCCTTGGGAAAATATATCCTATGCCAAAAATTTAAACGATAATGTTGCTATCATCCAGGCAGCAAAGAAATCAATTCCACGTGGAAAGCGGAAAATCTATTAACCCTATTGGGGCAATAAACTAGGGAAAATGCACAAGGAACTAAGTGAGGCAAGAGATACCATGGAAAAAAATTCCTTAAACAAAAAAACAGGGAAACACAGCAAAATTAAAAACACATTCATAAAGAAAAAGAAGGGTGAGATCCAAAGAAATTGGCAGAAAAAGACTGAAAGCCTCAACATGGACAGGGATACAAGTAAATTCTGGAAGCTGATAAGAGCCTTTAATGAAGAAACCAGAGGGAGTCATGGGAAGACACTCATTAAGGAAAATGAGAAACATCACACAGGGAAAATGGCAGCAAACATCCTGGCTGAATTTTTCAGAGAGGGGGGTACTACAACATTGACACAAGAACGCAAAGTAGAGGTCAAAAAAGAGAAAAAAGAAAACCTGAAGACACAGAATGCAGATCCATGAATGAAGGCATCATTCAAAATAGTAGAGATAAACACTGCTATTCAGAAACTGTAAAAAAACAAGAAAGCTCCAGGAAAAGATGGCATCACAAATGAAATGATTAAAAACCTAGATCAAGGGTCAAGAATAAAACTCCTTAAAATCGTAAATCAATCATGGAGCACGGGTAGGATCCCAGACCAGTGGCGGGAGGCTATTATTATCCCAATCAGAAAACCACAAAAAGGTCAAGGCAAGCAACGAAAGCTATAGGCCAATAAGCATGCTCAGCTGTGTTGGAAAAGTCATGGTAAAAATGATAAACGACTAATAAAACATCTGGAAAAAAACCAGCTCCTACTCAATTCACAGTCGGCCTTTAGGAAAAACCGCAACAGTAGACCAACTAGTGTACCTAACCCACAAAATAGAAAACGCATTCCAGGGTAAAGAAAAAGTACTTGCGGTCTTTTTGGATATAGCAAAAGATTTTGACAAGGTATGGAGAGAAGGACTCCTCCTAAAACTATTAAACAATAACATAGAAGGGAGAATGTACAGCTGGATACAAGACTTCCTCCGACGCAGAACAACAAGAGTCAAATCAGATGGATCACCGAGCCATAGAATAACTCTCCAACAAGGCGTACCCCAGGGAGGAGTCATCTCTCCAACCTTCTTTATCCTGGTCATAAACGACATAGCGGGAAAACTCCCAAAGAAAGTATCCAGTGTCCTACACGCTGACGACTTCGCAATGTGTGAGTGCTGCAGAAAAACTACCAACAGCTAAAAAAAGAATGCAGACAGCACTGGACACTGTTGGAAAATGGGTTACAGATTGGGGATTGCAGATTAACATCTCAAAGACAGTCACAACATGCTTTTAACTGTCCAACACCAAGGAAGAAACAAAACTTAATCTAAATTACAAAGATCTTGTACAAGAAAATGCCCCTGTGTATTTCGGAATTAAAATGGACAAGAGAGACACATGGAGGAAACACATACAGAAGATAGAACAAAAAGCAACCAGAAAACTATCCCTCATCAAGAAGCTGGCCGGAACAAGCTGGGCTGCAAATAGCAACATCCTTAAAAATGTATTCACGGGCACAGTCAGGCCAGAACTTGACTACGGGATGACAGCCTGGACCACACCATCAAAAACAAACACGGAACGCCTAAAAATTCAGGCTTAAGGATAATGACAGTAGGAATGGC
Source organism: Ariolimax columbianus (assembly GCA_036924085.1). Taxonomy (NCBI): domain Eukaryota; kingdom Metazoa; phylum Mollusca; class Gastropoda; order Stylommatophora; family Arionidae; genus Ariolimax; species Ariolimax columbianus. The sequence continues at coordinate 39,471,045 of JAVGWX010000010.1, forward strand.
TTGGCTTGGCTTCGTTTGTTCTCAATCTCCCACTACCAAACCATTAAAGGGCTTAAGTAGCAGAATGTAGTCCAGAGAACAAAATGCGTTTTGTCATAGTTTACAGCTTGAGTACCGGGTTAGCATTCCCTCTTAAATCCCTTCTCCTTAGCCAGTCTGCCCTGCTCCAGCCTGTTATCTAGGATCATCGCGTGGAGGTGAAGAAGGGTCTTGGCAGCACTGATGTTAGCAGTCAGCTGTGGGTTGCTGACCACTGCAGCTCATGCGCTGATCAGCATCTTCATCCCACAGAAGGAATGAAGACTACACCAATCCAGAAAATGGAAACATATACAAATATAAGACCCCTAAATACCAGAAGAGTGGAAAGAGTATGACATAGTGAAAAGATGCTACGCATGCCTGAACATCCCATACATATCAAACTGAAACACCCAGTTAAAAATAGGCTAAAGAGAACCAGCTTCATCCATATATCCAACCACCTGCACCAAAAATATGGAGAACTAATTCCCAACCAACCTACTGAAATAGAAATGCTAATCAACTATGAAGAGCCAAGCTGCAACATAAACAACATCGAAATAAGTACAGGGATCCCAGGATTCAGAAGAAAAGACCAACACAGTGTTCACAAGCTGAAAATTTTTGCACAAACAATAATTGAAGAGAAATATAATACCAAGGAATGGACTCAGATGGATCAGCAGAGGGGGCAGTCCAAAGCGGGGGAGGAGGCATGTTCATAAGACACAAAAGTGTAAGTATAACAGAAGAGACCCTCCCAACAGAAAAGTTGTCCAGAAACCCCAGAGCAGAATCGAGGGCCCTCCTGCGAGCACTAAGAATACTTCAAACAGAAAGGCAACCTCCAACAAAAATAGATGTATTCACGGACTGCAGAGTACTTTTAGAAACTGTACATGTTAACATACCTACCCTGGGCATTATAGTCCTAGCTAGTATCTTACTATGCTACATCAAGTTTTAAGGTCCTATATATAGCATCTTACTATCCACAAGTTAACATGCCAATATCAAGTTTTAATGTCCCACAAAGTATCTATCTAAACACATGGTAACAGTCATTTATATAATAACGTACTGTTAGAATATTAACATACAGATAATAAACTGAATTGTCCTATAACATATCTTACTATCCCATGTAAACAGATGTACACTTATACAAAACTTTACAGTCCTACATACTAATTTGCTATCTGTATATTAACAGACCAATACCAAGCTATATTGTAGAATCCCAATGTTATCAGACAGAAAGCTTTAATGTCCTACACAAAATGTCACAATCCACATATTAACAAACCAACTCTAGATGTAATTTGCTATACACTATCTACTATCTAGATGTTAAAGACTGATCCAGAACATTGATGCACTACATAGTTTCTTATTGCCACAATGTTAACAAACCAACACAGGGCTTGAATGTCCTATATAGTTTCTCACTGCCACAATGTTAACAAACCAACACAGAGCTTGAATGTCCTACATAGTTTCTTACTGCCACAGTGTTAACAAACCAACACAAAGCTTGAATGTCCTACATAGTTTCTTCCTGCCACAATGTCCTATAGAGTATCTTACTGTCAACAGAAGCAGACCATTTTAGTGTAATACATAATATATTGCAATCTACATGTTAACAGGCAGATGCTGAGCTTAACTGTTAAAAATAATATCTTACTGTTCACATGTTAATAGACAAACACCAAGCTTCTAGCATAGATGACCTACGTAGTATCTTACTCTACAACTGTTAGCAGACAGACACAGAGTTTGATTGTCCCATGTACTATTAAACTCTTTGCATGTTAACAAATCATTCTTATTTGTTAATGTCCTACATGTTATCTTACTGTCCAGAAGTTAGCAGTCTCATGGCAATCTTTAATGTCCAACATATTGTTTTACTTTTCACATGTTAACAGAACAACAGCAAGCTTTACTTTGCTACATAGCATCATACTATCTACTTGTTTACAGAACGACAGCAAGTTTTACTTTGCTACATAGCATCATACTATCCACTTGTTAACAGAACAACAGCAAGTTGTACTTTGCTACATAACATCATACTATCCACTTCTTAACACACCAACAGTGAGCTTTCATGTCCTACATATTTTCTTAATATCCAAATGTTAATACACAGCAATCGAGATATAATGCTGTATATATTATCTCACTATCCACATGAAAACAGACCAACATCATTAATAGGTATCCTATATAGTAAATTATTGTTCCCAGGTAAACAGATAAAAATGAGCGGTGATGCCCTACATAGTATTTTACTTTCCGCATGTTAACATACCAACACTGAGCTTTATTGTCCTATATATCCTGTTCATACCCAGATGTTAACAGGCAAATACCAAGCTTTAATGTCCTTTACAGTGTCTTACCTTCTTTTTGTAAACAGACAGACACCAAGAATGAATGTTATAATGGGTTCCTGCTATCTCCATGTCAACAGACAAACACCGAGCTGTAATGTTCTAAAAAAAATTTTTCTTATCAAAATATTAATAGACCCACACTGAGCCTTTTCGCAAACAAACAAAAATTATCTTCCTTTCCACAAATAAAGAGATAGCAATCGGCTTAATTATCTTATTATCTGACTATCACTATGGAAAAAGAATGACACCGAGGTTTAATGTCCTATATATTATCTTGATATTCACAAGACAAAAGATGTAGACCTACAACAAGCTTTACTGTCCCATATAGTATCTTACTTTTCACATCTTAACAAACTGACTATGTCCATTAATGTCATGCATATTATCCTACTAATGACATGTTAATAGATCCACACAAGCTTCAATGTCCTACATTTTATCTTTGAATCCACATGCCAGAGCACTGAGCTTTACTGCCATACATATTATCTTGCCATCCACATGTTAATAGACCAGCACCGAGATAGGATACTCTACATATTATCTTACCATCCCCACGTTAACAGACCAGCACCGAGATTTGATACCCTACGTATTATCTTACCATCCCCACGTTAACAGACCAACAACGAGATTTGATACCCTACATATTAACTTATCATCCACAAGTTAACAGACCAGCACCGAGATTTGATACCCTACATATTATCTTACCATCCCCACGTTAACAGACCAGCACCGAGATTTGATACCCTACGTATTATCTTACCATCCCCACGTTAACAGACCAACAACGAGATTTGAAACCCTACATATTAACTTATCATCCACAAGTTAACAGACCAGCACCGAGATTTGATACCCTACATATTATCTTACCACCCCCACGTTAACAGACCAGCACCGAGATTTGATACCCTCCATCTATCTTATTATCTACATGATAACAGACCGCCACTGAGATTTGAAACCCTTCATATTTTCTTACTATCCACGTGTTAACAGACCACCACTGAGATTTTATACATTACATATCTTACTTTCCACATAGCAACAGATTTAGATGGCCACCAAACTTTACAGTCCTACATAATGCAATAGAATCCATGTCACCATGTTAACAGACTTCATGTTTTAGTGAAATCAGATACCAGAGGACACAGCGCTGAGACAGAAGCTGTGGTGCAGCCACTCCAACCTGGAGGGACACCAGGATTTAATGGTCTACATATTATCTTACGATCCACATGTTAGATACTGAGCTTTAATCTCCTACATAAGATCTTACTATTTATAAATCAACAGATGATAATCAACTTGGAGATTTACTGTCTTGAAAAATATCTTACTACCCACATGTTAGTAGACTAACATAATAATGTTCCCTTAGGCGTCTGGGGCCTGTTGCGTCAGATGAACACCACCATGTCCAGTTGTAACTGCATGCTGCCAGGCATCTCACTATCAACATATTAGGAGGCTGATATCAAGTTTAAATCTTCTACATAGTATCTTACTATCCACATGTTAACACATACACATCAATATTTAAATTCCTACATATTATCTTACTATCCCCAAATTAACCACAATAGTATTACCAACTCTCAAACCCTTGATCTGTTTGCACACACTGACATTAACAAACAATCTAAACTCCTACTGAGTAAATAGTTGCTTAATGGCTGAATCAACAACAACAGAACCAAACATAGGGGTTCTGCAAGCAATTTGAGAGCTGCATTTTTAAAAGCCAGTATGAACAGTACGTAAGAAGTATTACCAAGTTTTGGAAATATGTCAATACTGAAGGACTTTACACAGTTGTACACACACGTACACGCAAATGCAAAGCAATATGTGCATGTGTGCGTTAAGGTATGTTTAAAATAATAAGGTATGTATTACTACATTACCAAGCTTTCCATTTGGTGTATGTTAATAGTACCATTACTCGAATAAACCATATGTACACAGAGTGACAGCAAAGAGCAGATTTATCAATACCTGGACTTTAGGAATGTGTACTTTAACATCTGTTTGTTTACATTCGTGAATATGGCATCTTGTGCGTCTGGTGAAATAAACAAGAAACAAACATACACTGGAATAAGGTTCAATTTAATATTTACGTATTTCAGATGTTATGTTATGAATATTACTTCTACATTTATTCAGCCAGTAATGAACATAGAAGATTCCTCCATATGACTAGTGTTATTATAATGATGGTCATGGGTGTCCTGTTTAAAAAAATGTACAGTTTAAAATGTGAATATGTACAATAAGATTAACACTCTACAGTTAGAGAAATTTATAACAAAAAAGTCTACGTACCTTTGCTTATATCTCATTAAATCCAACAATTTAAAAGTAGCACACACACATTATAAACACGCTTAACTCTCAGCACAGATCTTCGATAGCTAGATACAGTTACATGGCCTAGTAGTGAACTGTATTCACACGGACAATGATTACTTCTCCACAAGGGCAATGTATTCAAAAGAAAGGGATGTAATAAATGCATCACAATAATATACATCATTTAATAATTACATGAAAATAAAGCTAATATTTCTAATAGTTAAGGGTGTGTTTAATGCAGCATACTATGTAAACTTTACTTTTGGGCAATTTCTAAAATTTATTAACATTTTATGGATATTATTAAATTACCTTTTGAAAACAATATGCGAGCCGCTGTTACCACAACAGAGCTAACTTAAACAGGCATCAGCATATATACTAACTCTAACCTTACTATTAACAGCTACAGGAGCAGCCAGTGTTGTCTTCTGCCAGTTACTTGTCTAGTTCGCTCCATGACTTCGACGCCGGTCAAGGTTCAAGGTTCAGCTCTTGTGATAAGCACGGCTTTGCTGTCACAATCGTCTCCGACGAGCGCCCGGGGTCGCGAGCTGTTCCTCCCCATATGTCGTGCACGAGGACGACAACAAGCGTGAGAAATTTGGTCGGGTGGATAATTAACACCTATCGCCTTCAGTGTACAGATGCCAATGTACACGTCCATGTGGTTCTGGTGTAGGGCCATAGCTCACTCGTTCTAGGTTGTACCTGGATAAAGAGGGGAGACGCCCAAGCCAGAATCTCTCACGCAAGTTTTTTATGATGGGATAACTCTTAATTTTTTTAATTTTTCTGTATTTGTTTGATTGTGTCCCCTACTACGTTTGAAAAAACACTGAATGTCAATAACATCAGCTACGAATATGGCACACGACATTAAACTGCATCTCCTCCCCACGCCTTCTACGGATACAAACTGATAGAAGATGATGATGCTGATAAGCATGACAATAATAATAAGAAAACATTGATCATTTACTTACAAGAAAACAATTAAATAGATCTTTGAGCATACAACCACGAAGGAATTCCATGAGATAAGCAGAAGAAAAGTGTGATTCCCATAGAGACATGTTCAAGGAAACATAAGATCACAGTATATGTACGTGGGGGGGGGGGTATGCTTCTTTCTGGTTGCAACTTGTTCCAGCCAACCCAGCTGTAAATGAGTACCCGATTTACTGTTAGGAAAAATGAGAGAGGGACAGGAATTGGTTCTCACAAAAGTTGATGTTTTTGGTTTGATTTAGAGGTTTGCCTTTCTAGAATCTGGAGAAGACTTGCCCTTTTCCACCTCAGACTGTATCCGTTTGGGCGGTATCATGACGTATTGGCCAGTTCATGGAGTCGTGTGTGTATAAGAACAATGAAGATTTCAGTACCTCATCTCTGGCGGTAATGACTGATATGGCAATAAATTTACATATCCGTTATATTGTAAGTCAAGACAGCGAGGAGGGGAACTGGTTACCCACATCTCATAAAGGCTGAGCCATCTTATAGTGAAGCTTCTACCACAACATCCCCGACTGCAGTATATTTGTATTATTTGATGTATCCATGAATGTAAACAGCGAGTTGGCTGTGTTTATATTCTGACATTCTTTCCTTACCAAAATCAAGTTTGTTCAGCGGTTTGTCGCTACGGTTGACAGGTGTTCAAGGCAAGTTTTTGTTCGTGAACTTTACTCCCTTGTGTATTTTGTGTTGGTCCTTAACTGGTAGTGCGCGGCGGACATTGGAGTTTCTTAAATGATCTTGCAGTTCATGTTTGTCACACATTAGTTGGTAGCATTAATTGTGGAGAGTACACAGAAACAAGAAGACCAAGGTGTTGAGAGAGAGAGAGAGAAAGACAAGCAAGATGAAGAACTGAAAAGGAAGGAAAGAAAGATGTAAATTGTTTAATGACTTAATTGATGCAGGTGTTAAAAACGATGCGAGGTAACTGGTTTTAGCGAGAAAAAGAAAAGGTAATCATGTAGGACTCTCTGCTGTCGAGGTTGAAGTGTTACAGACTTCCCTGTACTAGGCCTCGGTTTTTTATGAGGTGGAGTGGCCAACTCCCGTACTCTCCACATTTCCTTCACTGACACTAAGCAAGGTACAGGTACAGTTATTAACGAGAATATCATTTGATAGAGTTAAGAGTAAGTAAACACGATTTTAAAAGTGAATAAGTTTCCATGGCTATACAAAAAGGGTTAGAGTCAAGTGTGTGACTTGATCCATGTCGAGATAGTATTTCTTGTAACCATTGCTCCTGTATAGTTTATAATAATGAAAGAGCCGACATCCTGACTTCAAAAGCCACAACATCATGTTGTTGTTGTTGTTGTTGTCTAATGCCCGCCATAAGTAAGATCACTCTTCTATGCACCGTAAAGGGCGTTCAGAAGCGGTTTGCAACAGCATGTAGGAATAGCTGAAAGTAGCTGCTGTTGCCCTTTTGCACTTCCTGTGTCATCTGCGTATCGTAACTCTGGAATTTCGTACCCCCCAATTGGAAATGGGTCGAACATTTCAATATTCACGTCATCTCGAACATGTCTCATTATACATTCCGCATATATGTTGTACAGATACGGTGAGAGGATACATCCCTGTCGTAATCCCTTTTGTACTGCAAACCAATCTGATGTTTGCCCACATACTAGGACAACGGCTTGTTGATCTCGGTATAATGTTTCAATGAGATGGACAATATGCAAAGGAAACCCCATTTCCTTCATGATTATCCACATATTTTGATGTTTTATCATATCGAAGACCTTGGTGTAATCAATGAAACATGTGTACAGGTATTCATTAAACTCTCTACATTTTTCTCGACGATATTCCTTAAATTGAATATATTCCTTAAATTGAATATGTGGTCCCTGGTCCCTCTTACTTTTCAAAAACCTGCCTGGACTACGTGAATTTCAGATTCAAAATTTTTCTCTATCGTTCTTCATAGGATTCGCAAGAGTATCTTGCTAGCTTGGCTAATCAGCGCGATAGTTCGGTAGTTCATGCACAGCTTCAGGTTGCCTTTATTGGGAAGGATAATATAAATTTTCGTCCGTGCTTCTGGCCACTCTGCGCTGTGCCATATCTGTTTACACAGCTTGAGATAGACTCGAGCACTTGCCTCCCCTCCTGCTTATATTAGCTCTGCTGTGATATCATCGCATCCTGGGGACTTTCCGTTTTTCAGGCTTTTAATTGCAGAGAGCACTTCTTCCAATGTTGGTTCATGTTCTTTCTCATCCTTTTGTGGGATTGTAACTGAGCGCTTACTTTACAGGAAAATTATGGATCTTACTGAAGTTGACATCCCCCTAAAGTCTGTGCCAGAACAAACCGCTTCGAGAGAGGAGCATAGACTATCAGTATACATTCAAGAAAAAGTGAAAGGAATATTAGACTATGATGAACAGAACAGTGTGCAACGTAGAATAGTGATCCTCAATTTTCTGGATGAAGAATTCCCACAAGACCTTTGGATCAGAGTATGCACAGATGGGTCAGCACAGAATGCAGTAAAGAATGGTGGAGCGGGAGTGTACATAAAATACCCACACAACATTAGGGATACAGTCAAAGTACCAACTGGAAAATTATGTCATACATATGATGCAGAAATACAGGAAATCAAAATGGCAACTGAGAAACTGTTGAACACCAATGTCAGTTCACAACCTGTAGTATTTCTTACAGATGCACAATCAGCACTCCGCGCACTTAAATTTGAGAAACTGCTAGATCTGCAGACTCTACTGTCTGAATTGAGCAACCAGCGCAATATTGTCGTGCAGTGGATACGTTCTCATTGTGTAGTACCAGGAAACGAGAGAGCAGATCGACTGGCAAAGGAGGGTGCTGCAGACAAGCAACCAGATGTGCCAGTTACATACAAACAGAAGATAAGGATGATCAAATCAATCAGAAAGCCACCAACAGAAGATAAGGATGATCAAATCAATCAGATAGCCACCAACAGTAACACCAGACGATTACCATAACATGAACAGACAAGAGCAAACTGTTATGTTGCGCGTTAGAACAGGACACAACAGACTCCGCTGCCACATGTACACAAAAATAAAAATTGGCAACTCAGCCATGTGTACATGCGGACAGGCACCCCAGACAGCAGAGCACATACTACAAAACTGCCCCGAATATGATATACAGAGAAAATCTCACTGGCCCATAGAACACAACACTGGAAGAGAAACTTGATGGACCTGTATGTGAACTACAAAAGACAGTGAAGTTTATACAAGAAACAACATTTCAGATGAAGACAATATTTTAAAGCGAACGAAAGAAGAAGAAGAAGAACTGAGCGCTTTGTGCTATCTCCATACATGGTTCTTCAGTACTCTCTCCATCTATTCAGCATGTCTTTGGTTTCTGTTAATGTGTTATCCTCTTTGTCATTGATGACATGTGGAAGCGGATGGAACTCCCTTGTCAGTGTTCTTATTGCCTTAAAAGCATTTCTCCATCTGCCTTGTTGCTGTTAGTTTTCTATATCTTTACAAGTTTCCACTGTGTATCTTCTTTTATCTTTTTCAGCCGTAAATGGACATAGTAAAGATCAAAACCTGTATATAAACACTCCACTCCACTTAACTTACTTAACGTAACATGACGTGACGTGGCATGGCTCGGCTCGACTCCACTTCACTTCAATACACTCCACTCTACTCCACTCCACTTAACTTAAAGTAACGTGACGTTTGCATGGCTCACTCGACTTCACTCCACTCCACTTAACGTAACGTGGCATGGCTCGGATCGACTCCACTTCACTTCAATCCTCTCCACTCCTCTCTAATCCACTTAACTTAACATAACGGGACGTAGAATGGCTCGGTTTAAATCAACTCCACTTCACTTCACTTCAATCCACTCCACTCCACTCGACTTCACTTCAATCCACTCCACTTCACTTCAATCCACTCCACTCCACTCGACTTCACTTCAATCCACTCCACTTCTCTTCAATCCACTCCACTGCACTTCAATCCACTCCACTCCATTCCACTAAACTCCACTCGAATCCACTCCACTTCAATCAACTCCACTTCACTTCAATCCACTCCACTTCCCTTCAATCCACTCCCCTCCACTTCCTTTCAATCCACTCCATTCCACTTCAATCCACTCCCTTCCACTTAACCTAACTTAACGTTACGTGACATGGCTCGGATCGACTCCACTTGACTTCAATCCACTCCACTCCACTTCAATTCAATCCATTCTACTCCACTCAAATCGACTCCACTCGACTCCACTCCACTTCCCTTCAATCAACCCCACTCCAATCCACTTAACTTAACGTAACGTGATGTAGAATGGCACGGTTTAACTCAACTCAACTCCATTTCACTTCACTTCAATTCACTCCACTCCCATCCGCTTCACTTCAATCCACTCCACTCCTCTTCCCTTCAATACACTCCCCTTCACTTCACTTCAATCCACTCCACACCACACCACTCCACTTCAATCAACTCCACTCCACTCGAACCTACTCGACTTCACTCGACTCCACTCCACTTGCCTTCAATCCACTCCACTCCACTCCACTTGAATCCAATCCCCTCCACTTAACCTAACTTAACTTAACGTAACGGAGCATGGCTTAGATCGACTCCACTCGACTCCACTTCACTTCAATCCACTCCACTTCACTCCAATCCACTTAACTTAAGGTAACGTGACGTAGAATGGCTTGGTTTAAGTAAACTCAACTCCACTTCATTTCACTTCACTTCAATCCACTCGACTCTACTCCACTCGACTCCACTTCATTTCAATCCACTCCACTCCAATCCACTTAACTTAACGTAACGTGACGTAGAATGGCTTAGTTTAACTCAACTCCACTTCACTTCAATCCACTCCACTCGACTCCACTCCACTTCACTTCAATCCACTCCACCCCACTTTCCTTCACTCCACTCCACTCGACTCCATTCCACTCCACTTGAATCCACTCCCCTCCACTTTACCTAACTTAACGTCTTTAAACTGGTTAAGACGACTCTATGGAGTCTGTAAACAACCAATATCTTGGTGGGTAGTGTTTACTGATGTACGAGTCCATTTTAATAAATGCAAACACTAGAGCTAAGTAGACCCGCAGCCAGTTAGGCGCCGTATAGCTGCTTTTAACAAACCACCCGAGGAAAGGTACTAATAATTTGGGTACATTTTTAACTTTAATATTATCCGGGCAACGACCGTTAATCCTAATCTTTCCGATTTCCAACTGCCAGGGAGTTTTTAACGTGCTCGATATTAAACACGGGAGTCCGATTTCACCACCCTGAGAAAGGGCGAATTTTAACCAGAAGATCCACGTGAAAAAAATTCCGGTCTCCACCGTAATTCGAATACACTACCTCCGCCACCCGAGGCAGACACCTTACCATGAGACCACTGAGTCGGGCTAACATTTCATATCAGACTGCACTGTTTTTAATGTCACTGCCTATTTATACTTTGACAAATTCACGGAAATAAACAGTGACAGGACAAAGTCTATATTCTGGCAATTTATACCGCAACATAATTTCAATTTAATCAATTGTTACCGACTCTGTGTTGTCAATGTCAAACATGGCCGCTGTCAAAGCTACAGGAAAATAAAAGGTAACATGTGAAATAAGATGTTCGAGACAGGTCATCTATGTCATCAAAAATGACAGGTCATCAACGTCACCAGAAGATACAGGTCATCAACGTCACATGAAGAGGCAGTTCATCAACGTCCTCAGACAAGACAGGTCATCAACGTCACCAGAAATGACAGGTGATCAATGTCACCAAACGCGACAGGTCATCAACATCACCAGAAGAGACAGGTCATCAAAGTCACCAGAAGAAACAGGACATCAACGTCACCAGAAGAGAAAGGTCATCAACGTCAATAGAAGAGACATGTCATCAATATCACCAGAAGAGACAGGTCATCAACGTCCCCAGACAAGACAGATCATCATAGTCCCCAGACAAGACAGGTCATCAACGTCCCCAGACAAGACAGGTCATCAACGCCATCAGAAGAGACAGGCCATCAACGTCACCCAAAGAGACAGGTCATCAACGTCACCCAAAGAGACAGGTCAACAACGTCCCCAGACAAGACAGGGCATTCACGTCACCCAAAGACACAGTACATCAACGTCACCAAAAGAGACAGGTCATCAAAGTCCCCAGAAAAGACAGGTCACCAACGTCACCAGAAGAGACAGGTCATCAAAGTCCCCAGAAAAGACAGGTCATCAACGTCACCAGAAGAGACAGGTCATCAGCTTCACAACAAGAGACAGGTCATTAACGTCACCAGAAGAGAGAACCTGAGAACTAACTTAACGTAAACTTATCATCTTTAAACTGGTCTAGAAGACACTGTTGAGTCTGTATACAACCAGATTCTTTTACTTTCACTTGATATAAATGAGGTAAGAAAAATTGTGGGAACAACATGCAACCAAGAATACATGATTAGACAGAAAGTAAATTGGTTTGGTGCCATCTCACGAGAATAAAACCAGATCTGCTGCCCTTAAAAACATACAACAGTAAGGGATTGAGGCTCATAGCATAGAGGAAGACCACTAGACAAATGGATAGAAAACATCGAAGACATCATATACCAGCATAGGCTCCCAACAGCCACAGCAACATATCTGACGAAAGAGCGAGACCTTCATCTTCCCACGACGCTTTATGGCATCCGTGGAAGGATAAAGTCAAGAATCCTATACCAGCATCGGCTCGCAAAACAACAACAGAGACACATGTGGCCTAAGAGCGAGACCTGCATCTCCCCACGGCGCTTCACGGCATCAGTGGAAGGATAAATGCAAGTATCCTATACCAGCATGGACTGTCAACAACCACAGAAACACATCTGACCCAAGAGCGAGATCTGCATCTCCCCACGACGCTTCACGGCATCAGTGGAAGGATAAATTCAAGTATCCTATACCAGCATGGACTGACAAGAACCACAAAAGCACATCTGACCCAAGAGCGAGACCTGCATCACCCAACTGATAGCATGAAGTGTAGTCAAGTATGTAAGTGCATGTTCGGTGGATGTCCTTGCCGTCAGTAGCTTGCCAGTCTGTGTTAAGGTAGGAAGAGAGAGAGAGAGAGAGAGTGAGAGAGAGAGAGACAGAAAGAGAGATAGAGAGATATATATAAATATAGATAGATAGATAGATAGATAGATATATAGATAGATAGATAGATAGATAGATAGATAGATAGATAGATAGATAGATAGATAGATAGATAGATAGATGGATGGATGGATAGATAGATAGATAGATAGATAGATAGATAGATAGATAGATAGATAGATAGATATAGAGAGAAAGTATATCGATCCCTGATATCAAAACGGTTCAGTTGTAAATTGGTACATCTCTTAATGCCAGTGTATAAAATGTGACGAGTAAGGGAGCTGTTCATCGCAGCTCATAAAAAGATGTCGCCTGGTACAGAGAAGTCTCTAACACTTCATCCTCGACAGCAGTGACTACTACCACATTACTTTGGCCTTTTCTCATCATCACCGTACATCTTCTTTAACTGCTCTACCCATAAAACGCTAGAACGGTGTACATCTCTATCTCTGCATTCTCTATCTCCCTCTCTCCCTCTCTCTATCTCTTTTTCATTCTCTCTTTCTCTCTTTATACTGCTTTAGAAGACTCTGAGACGTCTATACACAACATGGCCGTGCACAGCCAGTTTATTTTACATTCATTTGATCTAAAAAAAAGTTTGCGCATCAACTCTATTCTTGAATGCATTAATTGACACTGCCTCCACCATTTCCTGTGGCAATGCATTCCAAGCATTCAACACTCTCTGACTAAAGTATTGTATGGTATCTAATCTGGGCCTTTCTTAAACCAATGTGTGGATGAATCCTCTTGTTTCTGCCACCGGTTGTATTTTGAAAACTTAGCATAATCTAATTTATCCATTCCTTTGATTATCTTATGAACCTGTATTAAGTCACCACAAATTCTTCTTTTTTTTAGACACTGTAGGTCAGTTTTTCTGAGTCTTTTCTCATAACTGTAATTCCGGAATCCCACTATACGTTTTGTCGCTCTTTTTTTGTATTCTTTCCAGTATGTTTATATCCCCTCTATGATAAGGACTCCACACCTGTACACAGTACTCCAATCTAGGTCTAACTAATGCTTTATACAGTTTGACTATCACTTCCTTGTTCCTATGTTTAATATTTCTTTTTATCATACCTAACACTGTATTTTCCTTTATCACTGCTACCTGGACTTGCTCACTCACCTGATCTATAGGATCTATTTTAACCATTAGGCCTCTTTCCTTTTCTATCTTCACAATAGTGAAGTGTGATTCACACACCTACGGACACCCGCATATCGACATCTTGTCAGACAAGCTGCCTTGAAAACAACCTGTTCCCAGGGACGATACATGGAAGGGAGGGTGTGGTCTTGGTTAATATATTATGCTTAACCCTGAAGAGCCACTCTGGTCAGTATGTTGTGCCTGAATCTGACGCGCAGCTCTGGTCAGTATGTTGTGCCTGACTCTGACGCGCAGCTCTGGTCAGTATGGTGTGCCTGACTGACGCGCAGCTCTGGCCAGTATGTTGTGCCTGAATCTGACGCGCAGCTCTGGTCAGTATGTTGTGTCTGACTCTGACGCGCAGCTCTGGTCAGTATGTTGTGCCTGTCTCTGACGCGCCGCTCTGGCCAGTTTGTTATGACCTTTTAAAAACAATCGCTACAAAAATGACCTGAATAAATCTTATTTTACATTACAAATAACTTACTTTACCTTACAAATACCTTACTTTACCTTACAAATAGCTTACTTTACTTTACAAAAAACTCATGTCACCTTACCAAGAACTTACCTTACAAATAACTTAGTTTACCCTACAAATAACTAACTTTACCTTACAAATAACTCACTGTATCTTACCAATAACTTACTTTACAAATAACTTACTGTACTTTACACATAACTTAATTTACCTTACAAATAACTTACTTTACTTTACACATAACTTACTTTACCTTACAAATGACTTACTTTACCTTACAAATAACTTGCTTCGCCTTATCAATAACTTACTTTACCTTACCAACAACTTATTTTACCTTACAAATAACTTACTTTACCCTACAAATAACTTACTTTACCTTTCTGATAATTTACTTGGCCAAACAAATAAATTACTTTACAAATACATTACTTTATCTTACAAATAACTTACTGTACCTTACAAATAACTTACTTTACCTTACAAATAACGTATTTTACCTTACAAATAACTTACTTTACCCTACACATAACTTACTGTACCTTACAAATAACTTACTTTACCTTACAAATAACTCATTTTACAAATAACTTACTTTACCTTACAAATAACTTTCTTTACCTAACAAATAACTTTCTTTACCTTACAAATAACTTTCTTTACCTTACAAATAACTGACTTTACCTTACAAATAACTTACTTTACCTTACAAATGACTTACTTCGCCTTACATAACTTACTTTACCTTACAAATGACTTACTTTACCTTACAAATAATTTTTTCCGCCTTACCAATAACTTACATTACCTTACCAATAACTTATTTTACCTTACAAATAACTTACTTTACCCTACAAATAACTTACTTTACCTTACAAATAACTTACTTTACCTTACAAATAACTTCCTTTACCCTACAAATATCTTACGTTACCTTAAAAATAACTTACTTTACCTTACAATAACTTACTTTACCTTACAAATAACTTACTTTACCTTACAAATAACTTACTTTACCTTACAAATAACTTTTTTTACCTTAAAAATAACTTACTGTACCTTAAAAATAACTTACTTTACCTTACAAATAACTTACTTTACCTTACAAATAACTTACTGCCCCCTACAAATAACTTACTGTGCCTTACAAATAACTTACTTTACCTTACAAATAACTTACTGTACTTTACAAATAACTTACTGTACCTTACAAATAACTTACTTTACCCTACAAATAACTTACTGTACCTTACAAATAACTTACTTTACCTTGGAGATAACTTACTTTACCTTACAAATAACTTACTGTACCTTACAAATAACTTACTTTACCTTACAAATAACTTACTGTACCTTACAAATAACTTTATTTACCTAGGGACAGGGGGCACTGAGACACCAGTCTAGTCAGGCCCTAACCAGGACGTTACGTCAGGGGCAGGTATACTACACTGACCAAGACCACAATTTCTCTTCAATGTAGCTTTCAATGGAAACATGTTGTTTTCAAAGCAGCTGATTGAGGAGATGTGGATCGGTGTGATCCCCGTAATAGTGAGCGCCACGCAGATGACGCGAAGCATAGCACAACCGCCAGGAGGACCGCGATCCACTTTCATCAGCATGCTCGGGATGTGAAGAAAACTACTAAAACCCGCAACGTAACGTCCTTTTTAGAGCGCACAATATAATGATCCTACTTCTTGTAGGCATTCAACAACAACAACAGCAACAACAACAACAACAACATCAACAACAATAACAATAAAAAAACACAAGCTAAAAACTTGAAATGAAGAAGAAAGTTGACACAAGCATAATCAAATGATTCTTCTTCTTCTTCATCGTACGCTGTTTATAGCGATATACGTTGCACTGTTTTAGTTTGTTACGCCTGTGGCTCCGTGCATCCGATTTCAACAGGCGTTTCTGTAGGGATGCCCTCTTTAGCCTTTGGCTGTCCCTAGCCTATCTGCAAGGCAGCAGTTGTTTTTGGTCAGAGTTGTCTCTCTTAGGGAAGTTGTCTTGCAGGACTATCGAGTCTTCCCCACTCGTGTCTATAGGGTTTGGCAATGATATGATATGATGGACTATGTACTATTTTGTACTATCCCAGAGGAGAGGCAGTCCAGTGTGACTGTGTCTCAGGATCGTCACGTCCTGCCAGAAACGTAGCATATGCATGTGAGTGAGGTATCTCTTTGCTCCCTTTATTTTCTCGGCTCTTCTGCAGTGATGGTACGCCTAGCATTCCCCGCCACCTGGGAGGTTGTCACAATAGGACAGAGGTGCAATGTCCGCTGGACTGCATCTCTTCTGCGTCCATTGGGATGACTGATAGTAGACAGAGGTAAAGAGCGAGGCAGGAGTGCTTTTAACAAGGTGCATTTCTGCGACTCGACCGGGCCGGGCTGAGACGCGAGCCCCAGGTCCCAACCATATCGTAGCCTCCCATCACAGCGGTGCTGAGATTTTGGGCGGGAATCTGGCTTAGAGGCTTTCGGCCGTAGTCCCTCAGATGGTAGCTTCGCACTATTGGCTTATCAGCCAAGCACGTGGACCAAATGTCAGCGACCTGCGATTCCTCTCAAAGGAGTGCATTTAACCAAGGGACAATCCTGGAAATGTCACGGAGATGTTGTTCTCCTGGTGTGCGGACATATCTCATGATCAAGAGTTGCGTCTCAACAGTTCACAGTGAGGTGACTGTTCTACTGCTTACGACACCCCGACCGAGAACTAAGTCTTCTACTAGTGGTTTCACACCTCATCGCCGTATGGGGTGAGTATCGAGCAGCTTCCCGCCCACTTTAATCGGCGAACGGCAGAGACCTCTTTCTGCGGCTCGACCGGGTGGGGCTGAGGCGCGAGCCCCAGGTCCCGACCATACCGTAGCCTCCCATCGCAGTGGTGCTGAGATTTTGGGCGGGATTCCGGCTTAGAGGCGTTCGGCCGTAATCCCTCACATGGTAGCGTCGCGCCATTGGCTTATCAGTCTAGTACGTGAACCAAATGTCTGCGGCTCCTCTCGAGCAAGATTTCCGTAGCAACGCCCTGCCACTAGTAGGGTAAAACTGACCTGTCTTCTGAGGGTCTAATACCAGCAACCGTTCACTATTAGACCCAACGAATGAATAGATGGCTTTTTAGTCAATGACCAAGTGTCTTAAACCTGCGATTCTCTAGGGTTAGGCAGGATTACCGTAGCAAACGCTCTTTCATTAAGAGGGTAAGACTGACCTGTCTTCCTTGGGTCTAATTCCAGCACACGTTCCCTATTAGACCCAACGGAAATGCTCTCAGTCTGTCAGTCATTTTACAGTGTTAGTGTGTTGAGTCAAATTAAGCCGCAGGCTTCACTCATGGTGGTGCCCTTCCGTCAATTCCTTTATCGAATACTGGATGCGAGACAATCTAGCCACCGATATACTAGCCCTAGATTTTCGAGAGTCTAATTCCAGCACACGTTCACTATTAGACCAAACGAAAGTGCTCTCGGCCTGTCAATCATTTCAGTGTTGGCCGTGTTGAGTCAAATTTAGCCTCAGGCTCCACTCCTGGTGGTGCCCTTCCGTCATTTCCTTTAAGTTTGAGCTTTGCAACCATACTTCCCCGGAATCCAAACACATTGGTTTCCCGGAAGCTGCCCGCAGAGTCATCGAAGCAACTCCTGCGGATCGATAGTCGGCTTCGTTTATGGTCAGAACTATCTGATCGTCTTCGCGCCTCGGACTTTCGTTCTTGAATAATGAAAACATTCTTGACAAATGCTTTCGCAGTAGCTCGTCTTGCGGCGATCCAAGAATTTCACCTCTAACGCCGCAATACGAATGTCCCCGTTTTCCTGTTAATCATTACCTCCAGTTCCGAAAACCAACAAAATAGAACCGAGGCCCTATTCCATTATTCCATGCACCATTATTCAGGCAGCCGAGGCCTGCTTTGAACACTATAATTTTTCAAAGTAAACGCGCCGGCTACCCGGGACGCTCAGCGAAGAGCACCCGCGGGAGAGAGCCGGAAGACGATAGGGCAGGAGACAACGGGCAGTGAACTGGCGCGAACCGCACCGCCCGCCTTCGCCTGAGATCCAACTACGAGCTTTTTAACTGCAACAACTTTAATATACGCAATTGGAGCTGGAATTACCGCGGCTGCTGGCACCAGACTTGCACTCCAATAGATCCTCGTTAAAGGGTTTAAAGTGTACTCATTCCAATTACGGGGCCTCGAAAGAGTCCCGGATTGTTATTTTTCGTCACTACCTCCCCGTGCCGGGAGTGGGTAAGTTGCGCACCTGCTGCCTTCCTTGGATGTGGTAGCCGTTTCTCATGCCCCCTCTCCGGAATGGAACCCTGATTACCCGTTACCCGTTACAAACATTGTAGGCATGTCACGTACCATCGACATTTGATAGGGCAGACATTTGAAAGATGGGTCGCCGGCACATGAGGCTATGCGATCAGCACAAAGTTATCCAGAGTCACCATTGAGGTCTGCTATAAGCCTTCGAATAAACCACCACTGACTGTCAAAGTTGACACAAGCATAATCAAATGTTTCAATTCAGCTCAGTTCATCCCGTAATCCATCAGGTCGTTGGGGCACACATGAAGACACTCCCAAAATCCCACTCCTACCCTCTCTGTCTGTCGTCGCCTGACGTATCTCACCGGGACGAAAGCCTGACCACTCAGTGATGTTGTCCACCCATCCTCACAGAAGCCAGTGTCAAAGCACTTTATTTTCTCCTTTATTTGTGATTTCTGTAGAAGTTTGTATATTCTTTAGTTGCTAGTCCCATACACAACCTTCTCCTATTCCCTTTTACGACATTCATTCAACTGCAGTGGCTCTATTCTGCTCTCCCCCAGTAAAGGACATTACAATCGACACAGGGAACAAGAACAGTTTTCAGGACACACACAAGCTGAGAATCCGTATCACAAACCAACCCAAATTTCCCTCCCTACTCCAAGACATTCCAGACGCTTCGCCAGCCTGATACACTGTCGCCTTAAATTATGGTGCTCGTTCCAGCCAGGCTTCACACACGGATTACAACTTGCTAGCCAATTTATCGAGCTCAGATCGAACATTCTTAACACACAGTTCACTTTCGATCGACACAGATAGGTGGCATTAACACCTGTACTGATACGGTCATCTATTTATTGTGCTAGTAAAACGTATAGCAAGCTTACCTTCATAGTTATACTTCGAACAACTTTTGTTTAAACTGCTAGAAATAAGTTGGACCTGCGTTTCTCATTTCATATATTTTAAATTAGAATATGCGAAATTATTTAAAAAATAATACTGTATGTTTATTTATATATATATATAAATATATATATATATATAAATATATATATATGTATATATATATATATATATATATATATATATATATATATATATATATATGTATATGTGTATGTGTATATTCTGTTCATGTATGTATGTGTGTGTGTGTGTGTATACACACACACATATATATATATATATATATATATATATATATATATATATATATATATATATATATTTATATATATATATATATCATTATCATCTTCATCAGGTGCCTGCCGGTTGGCGATAATGAACCTCCAGCCATTTCTATCACGTATATCGTTTACCAACTCTGTTGTAGATTGTTGCCCATGTCATTCTTTCAGGCTGTCCAACATCTCCTCTCTCTCGGCCTTCTTCTGCGTCATAATTTGCATTGTACCTATGTTCACTTGTTGCAGTTTGGTCCTGTTTCATTTGAACACGCCTCGCAGATTTATATATATATATATATATATATATATATATATATATATATATATATATATATATATATATATATATATATATATGTGTATATTGTACCGAAAGGTGCAAATATCGCTGCCAAGCTGTAAACTACGACACAACGCATCCGTTGTCTGGACAAAATTCTGCTACTTACCCTTTCAGGGTTTAGTAGTGTGAGATTGAAAACGAACGAAGAAGTAGAAGAAGATTAGATACTAGAAAATATTTTTTTTAGTCAGAGAGTGGTGAATGTTTGGAATGCATTACCACAGGAAATAGTGGAGGTGGGGTCGAGTGATGCTTCCAGGAATAAATTGGATGCTCATAGTTATTTTTAGATCAAGTGGAGTAAAAGAAACTGGTTGTATACAGACTTTGTAGAGTTTTCTAAACCAGTATAAAGAAGTTAAGTGCATCTGAATCTGCCTTGCCAGGATTTGACTTTACTCACATGAGATCATGTCCCATAGCACAAGTCTGATAGAATCTGCCGTGTCAGTATTTGACTTTAGTCACACGAGATCATGTTTCACAGCACAAATCTGATGCTGTTGATGTCATAACCGCTTGTGATAGACAACTCTGACGCACACAACATCAAACAAATTGTAACTACTGTAAAAGGCTAATGAGAAATTTCTTAAATAAATATATCTGCAGGACATAAACAGGTGGTTCACCTGGCTGGAGAACCTGGAGATGATCTCGTCTCCGCAGATGTTGCTGTTAGGTTAGATGACTTCTTGACAGTTGCTGGTGAGAGTCGAGCAATAATAAACAACAGCTTGAACGCCGAGGAAAGGTAGATATTTAATTATAGATTGTTTCGTTTGTGTTTTAACGTGTTTTACATTTACTTACTACTAGGGCAGGAAGGTTAACGTCTGGTCAGGCTGGGAACGGTGTGGGTTAGTGGATCTGTGACACGGATCACAACCAGAAGGTGCTGGGTTCGATCCCCATCACAGCACCGGCCGTTACCCCGGGGAAGCAAACCTTTAGAAAATGCTGGAGGATGCAGACCCTTACATAAAATGTGTGCTGAAGTCGGATTCACTGGACTTACAGGCGCAAAATAAAAACCACAGTGCAACGCACACCAGCAAGGAGATTAGAAAAATTAAGCGAACAAAAAAATGAGAAAAAAAATCTGGGCACACATGTCAGTCAGGGTCAGGCAAAATATACTGGTCAAGACCCTCACCTCGGCTTCCTAGTAGCCCTCTCTGGAAATCGGGTGTTCTCAAGACAGCCTGTCTAACAAGGTGAGGGATCGACGTGATCCACGTAGTAGTGAGCGACACGCAGATGAAGCCAAGCATAGCACAACCGCATGGATGACCCCAGTTCACGTTCATCAGCAGGTTCGAGATGTGAGGAAAGTTACCGCAACTCGTCACTTAACATCCTTTTCAGGGCGCACAAAAGAGTGACCTACTTACTGTGGGCATTCACAAACAACAACAACAACACTTACTTACTTAGTCAAAATAGAACAGGTCACAAACTTCCAGTATCAGGCCTACAGAATTGACAACAATGGAGGCTGCTCAAAGGTAATCAGAAGGAGATTGACAACAATGGAGGCTGCTCAAAGGTAATTAGAAGGAGATTGGCAATGTGGAGGCTGCTACACAACCTGAGAAAACCATGACAGCATACCAGCAAACAAACAAACGTGAACATTTTCAAAACTTGCGTTTTTTCCAATGGCAGTATATGGCTGTGAAGCATGGACAGTCACCCAAACGTCAAAGAAGAAAATCGAGTCCTTCGAGTACAAGTCCTCAAAATACCATGGACCGAAAATTTAAAAAAATGCCGACATTTTACAAGAGTTGGACATAGAGGAGAACTGGTTCATAAATTCCATCATGAACAGAAAATTAAAATATTTTGGCCACATCAAAAGACACAACGGTCTTTATAGACTGGTAATAGAAGGTCTGGTGCTAGACAAGAGAGGCAGAGGCAGACCAAGAAAGTGAGGACACCAAGATGTCAAGGAATGCTTGGGCATGACTCTAGAGAAGGCTGGAGATTTGGCAAGAGATTAAGTTTCTTTTAGTCAGGCTGTGATGGGAGGGACCTTCTGCAAAGGGTATGCTACGTGATGGACTTATTCACTATTGTTCTACGCTCGGGTCTCGTAGCGTCTGATTAGCATAGTGATAGAGCACTTGCTTTTGATGTTAAGATATTGGGTTCAATTCCTGTTACGGGAATGCTCCAGCTGACCCAGATCTAAATAATTGGTACCTGACTTACTGTTGTGATGAAATGAAGTGAGGAAGAGAACAGACCAGCTCACGACATAGACAAGAAGTGGCCTAGTTCAATGAAGTCTCTAACACTTCATCGCTGCTGTCAGTGTCTGCTAAAGGAGAGGGGGGGGGCGGCTAGGAAGATAAGGTAGAACCTAATGATGATTAAATAAATAGAAGAAGAAAAAGAAGAAGAAGAAGAAGAAGAAAAAAAGAAGAAGAATTACAAGCAGGAAAACCAGAACACAAACTAATAAAGTCAAACAGACAGACACAAATATATATACATATATATATATGCATGAAACAATAGGCAAACTCTTGTTTACAGATTACTCTCCTCTGAACAGCAGCTTATAGTTCGTTTTTTTAATTCATAAACAAGGTCCAAAACAATTTTCTAATAGACTGCATCCAAATGATATTTCGCATGCATCATTAGAATTTCCAACACGTTAAGTAAATAATTTGTCTCTAAAAAATGTAATTTATTTTGAAGAAAATGTATTTATTAAGCTATATTAAAAGCAATCTCACTGAATTGAACATCATTTTAACATGTCTACGGTTCTGCTGTTTTAAAAATAGATTTTTTACATTCAAATAGGCTGATAAAAACAAATTCCTGATTTTTCGGTGCCAAAATTAGACACTGTTCAGCGCTGAAAACAACCAAGCCCATTCATGTGAATCTGTCGTTCATAATTGCCGATATTATAGTTTGTGGTGTTGTTTTTGTGATATATAGTTGATTTTTCAAAAGTTTAATTGATATCAATTGCAAAATGAGTTTCAAGTGTACATTTATAACAATGCAGAAGGTTACCGTTTTATTATACCAGTTTTTCATCAGGAAATCTAAGATGGGTCATTTATATAGCGATATCCATGACCAAGAGAAACGATCGCAATTTGCGCTTGGTCTGGATAGATGATCCTTTTACCGTTTAATTTGACAGGACTCAGAGTGCACTCATATCAAGCAAGGCAGGAAAAGGACATTTGACGATTTCGACAGAGATGTCTTAAAGCGGGTGATTTTGAATCGAAAAATGAATGTTACTCCCTGGAAACTTAAATTAATATTGCATTCCGACTGCAGTATTGAAATTTCCAAAAGTACTCTTTTCGTAAATACGTATTTGAAGCCCCATTTGTTGCAGCTTGTGAGGAAGACAAATAAAACAAAGATGTATCATATTGACAAAATCATTGAAGAGTACGGTCACACTTCTCTGCGACTACCTGCATATCATGCGCATTTAAACCCTATAGAACTTGTGTGGGCTAAAGTCTAAGGACAAATTGTCGAACAGAACAAGACATTAAAAATGCGTGTTGTTGAAGTGCTGACACGTGAGTACCTTTCAAAAATATACATTCAGTTCTAGAAGAAGTGTTGAAAATATGCTCCGGAAAGAAAAACAGTACTAGCAACGAGATGGATTACAATTTGTCCAGCCAATATCAATTATGAACCTCTTTGAATCTACAGATTCGGAATGATTAATACTGTGGGTATACTGATTAGCAGAATTGGGTGAATTAGCATATGTTTATCAACACATTTAAGTGTACATACAATAACAACAAATACATTTGAGTATTCAAATGTTTTAGACAACATAAATTGATATAACATTGGTGTATAATGGTGACCGAAGGGCTGTACTAACTGTTACATACTGGTGCCATTTTTGCAATTGTAAACTAAGGGCAACACAAACAGTCAATTGATCTATTAAGACATTAAGGAGATACGCCTATGAACAAAATACAACGAGAAATTACGCTGTGTACTGTAAAATCTTGAATTTTATGCCATTTCTTTGCAATAGCTCTAAAAGATCAAATAAATTCGCCGATGTGCAAAATTCTTAACATCTATTGACTAAATAATATCAATGTTTCAGTGACATTGTAATTACAAAGCTGCATGCGAAAAATTATTTGGATTTGACATGCAGTTTTGTAGAAAATTGCCTCGGATCTTGTTCATGAATTAAAAGACAGACTATAGAACAGATAAATGCAGGATGGCATGGACTAATTTCTGTGGCTTGTTCCAACTTTGGCTTGACTATTAATACAAAGAAAACGGAGGTCATATACTATCCAGCACCAGGCACATCGTATAAACAGCCAGTGGTTACAGTGAGGAGGATTAATTATAAGATGTTGGGAAATGTGTCTACCTTGGAAGCACGCTGTTGAGATCACTGACATTGCTGATAAGCTGGCTACTAGAATATCAAAATCCAGCACAACTGTTGGTCGAATGCGCTCGACAGTGTGAGTACGTCGAGGAATTAAGTATAACGACTAAGCTGAAGTTCCACAATTCCGCCATTCTTCCCAGCAAGTTCTACACGTGTAAGAGCTGGACTGTCTACGCTGTAGACGTCAGGAAGCTAAATAGCTTCAACATGACCTGTCTGAGACTCATACTGCATATTTGCTGCCAGGACCATATCACAGATAATGTAGTCCTATTCAGAGCCAACATACCAGGTACTCATACCCTTTTGCAGAAAGCCCAATTGAGATGGGCTGACCACTTAACTCAAAAGTCAAGCGAAAGTTTCCCAAACGGGCTTCTGGATGGCAAACTGAGTAACGGAAGACTATCACAAGGAAGTCTAGAAAAGCATTTCATAGACAGTTTGAAGAAGTCTGTTAAGTGTTGTCAATTAGACATTACCACATGGTTGTTGTTGTTGTTGTTGTTGTTTTTGTTGTTGTTGTTATTTTTGTTTTTGTTGTTGTTGTTTTTGTTGTTGTTTTTGTTGTTGTTGTTGTTTTTGTTGTTGTTGTTGTTTTTGTTTTTGTTGTTGTTGTTGTTTTTTTTGTTGTTGTTTTTGTTGTTGTTGTTGTTTTTGTTGTTGTAGTTTTTGTTGTTGTTGTTTTTGTTTCTGTTGTTGTTGTTCTTGTTTTTGTAGATAGGTGGCACCGACGAATGCCCGTGTGGTACCGCGAAAATGACCGCTGAGCATTTGCTGCAAAACTGCCCGACATACGAAGATCAGAGAGAGCAGATGTGGACATCAGCAGTGGCAACACTAGACAAGCTTTATGGCAGTGTCGACAGCATCAGGATGACGGCTGCTTTTTTCGAAAAAATAATGGTTACTGTCTGACTGCGTACAACGAAGAAGAAGAAGAAGAAGTTCTTGTTTTTGTTGATGTTGTAGTTTTTGTTGTTCAATAACCACAATGAGTAAGTTTACTTGTTTAGTGCACCCTAAAAAGGACGTTACCTGCCAAATTATAGCAGCTTTCCTCACATCCCCATCATGCTGATTGGCTGATGAAGGTGGACCATTGTACACCAAGCGGTGGTGCTATGCAAGGCTTCATCTGCATAATGCTCACTTCTACGGGAATCACGTAGATCCACATCTCGTCACCCAGAAAACATTATGTTCTATGGAATGCTGCATTGAAGAGAGACAGTGGTCTTATACAATATATTTTATCTGACCCTCACGTGACATCCTGGTCAGTATGTTTGTGCCTGACAGGACAAGCGTCTTAGTTCCTCATCACCACAGGTTAAAACCTACTCAATCAGTAATGGAGTTTAATGCACATAAATTTAAGAGTAGTGCTAATTCATATAGCCGATGTCTTTGCCAGGATAATCGGCGGAAAGACAACTAAAAAAACAAACGAATTAACCAGTCCAAATGGAAAACAACGACACGTTTCCGTGAACACAAGTGTAAGTCGTCGACTAGTGGGAATTCCAGGCAATTCCGTAGTCTGACGGCATCCGTAATAAACTAAAATAGTAGAGTAATGTAGACCCGCAGCCTATAGGGCGCCATATCTATGTCTACATGTTTATCTCTTTGTCCATCTAATCTCTCTACTAATTTACCAACATATCTACCTACCAATGCAGTACGTTTGCCTATCTACCTTCTAACTAGGTAATCCACCTACTAACCATTCTGTATGTCTAGATTCCTGTCTACTAACTTAACCACCCACTTACCATTTAGCATGGGTACCTACATGTTAATCTACCTATCTACTTGCCTGTATAATAATAATTATTATTGCCCATTGCAAGCAATTATGGCCACAATATCAGATGGTTTTGTCTTAATAATGTGATGTGCAATGTGAATAAGAGGAAAAAGAAGAAAAAGAAAACAAAAGAAGAAGAAGAAAAATGTGATGTAAGCTGTATTTGGATTACAGTGGGGAAGCCAATGCGCTGGTCATCAATCTCACTCTCTTGTCTTCAGCTACCTTGAAACTTGTGGGACTCGATCGCCCACCATTTCCATTCATCGCTGTGAGAGACGAGTGCCTTAACCTCTTGACTACAGCAACACCCCCCATTCCACATACCTTATATATAATTTCCTTGTTTCACGGAACGTCTACATAAAAGTTAGCACGTATTAAACATCTATAGGTGTACCACGAGAACACAAATGGGGGGGGGGGGGGGGGGGGGGGGTTTGTGTGTGTGTCTGGATTCAAATAACAGTAACACTGTAACCTGCCAAATATGTCATGTAACTAAGGAGGACTCGCATGGGGCTGGCTACCCTGCCCTGTATAAACTTGAAACCCCACAAAAATTAAATTAGTTGTGAAAAGGTTTTTTGGGATCAAGATGCTGAGTAGCGAATGAGCTGCAGTGGTCAGCGACCCATATCTGACTGCTAGCGTCAGTGCCAGCGAACCAGAGCTGCCAAGACACTTCTACAACTCCACGGGGGGATCCTGGATAAAAGGCTGCAGTAGGGCAGACTGGCTAAAGAGTAGGGATCAAATAGGGAATGCTTACCCGGTACTCAAAAAATGCTTGCTGAAGTCGGATGTGTTTGACCGAAAGACGCAAATATCGCAGTCAAGCTGTAAACTACGTAACAACGCATTCCATTCTCTCGGCTATATTCTGCTACTTAATCCCTTTCAGGGTTTGGTAGCGGAAGATAGAGAACGAACGAAACCAAGCCAAGCCAAACCAAGCCAAACCAAGCCAAGCCAAGCCAAACCAAGCCAAGCCAAACCAAACCAAACCAAACCAAGCCAAGCCAAGCCAAACCAAACCAAACCAAACCAAACCAAACCAAGCCAAGCCAAGCCAAGCCAAGCGGAAAGGTTGTTCTTGTTCTTGTTTAATGTCCACAATGGGTAAGTTGACCCTTTTGTGCGCCCTGAAAAGGACCTTAAGTGACGGGTTGTAGTAGCTTTCCTTACAACTCGAGCACGCTGATGAAGATGGACTGCGGTCCTCCAGACGGTTGTGCTATGCTTGGCTTCATCTTCGTAGCACTCACTACTACGGGGATCCTATCGATCCCATCGTAATCTTTGCTTATCCTATAACAGAACTGACTGGATGCTGGTACACTGATTATCGTAATCTTTGCTTATCCTCTAACAGAACTGACTGGATGCTGGAACACTGCTCATCGTAATCTTTGCTTATCCTAAAACTATTGTATTTATTGTTTACATATTTCTCCATAGATGGAGGCACTGCATTCAGACATTAATATCATGGGTACGGAACTCAAGAAAATATTGGATGAAGAAGTTGCAACTAACCCGGATGAATCGGTGAACACAAATTTGTTGCTTTAAATACTTATTTCTAGTTTATCCTTTAATTAATCCGACCTGTTTCTTTCTAGCTTATCCGTCAATTAATCCGACCTATTTCTTTCTAGCTTATCCGTCAATTAATCCTGCCTATTTCTTTCTAGTTTATCCTTCAAATAATCCTACCTATTTCTTTCTAGCTTATCCGTCAATTAATCCTACCTATTTCTTTCTAGTTCATCCTTCAATTAATCCGACCTATTTCTTTCTAGTTCATCCTTCAATTAATCCTACCTATTTCTTTCTAGTTTATCCTTCAACTAATCCTTCCTATTTCTTTCTAGTTTATCCTTCAATTAATCCTACCTATTTCTTCTAGCTTATCCGTCAATTAATCCGACCTATTTCTCTCAGAAAAATAGAGGCAGAAGACGTCTCTCAATGCCATACAGTTTATCCTTGAAATAACCACATATTCAACGCCAGTGTCCAGTCGGTGTTGCGCTTATGGAGTGGACATATGGAGAACGAATAAGGACATACAACAAAGACTCCAGCCCTTCGTTAAGAGATGCCTTCACAGGATAATGGGCATAAAGTGGCAGGACATGGTGAGGAGGGACTAAGACATGTGGGAAACAAGCAAACAACATCCATTGGAACAACAAATTAAGCGAAGAAAATGGGGATGGCTAGAACATACACTGCAGAAGGCACCATCCAACATAGCCAGACAGGCTCTTACATGGAATCCTCAAAGGGAGAGAGAGTTTGAGCCAAAAAAATACACGAAGAAGAGAATGTGAGAAGGAACTAAAATTAAATGATTACACACGGAGAGAGGCAGACGGGCTTTGATTGATTGATTGATTGATAGATTGATTGATTGATTACACACGGAGAGAGGCAGAAAGAGCAGACGGGCTTTGATTGATTGATTGATTGATTGATTGATTGATTACACACGGAGAGAGGCAGAAAGAGCAGACGGGCTTTGATTGATTGATTGATTGATTACACACGGAGAGAGGCAGAAAGAGCAGACGGGCTTTGATTGATTGATTGATTGATTGATTACACACGGAGAGAGGCAGAAAGAGCAGACGGGCTTTGATTGATTGATTGATTGATTGATTACACGCGGAGAGAGGCAGGCGGGCTTTGATTGATTGATTGATTGAATGATTACACGCGGAGAGAGGCAGAAAGATTGATTGATTGATTTATTTATTTATTTATTACACACGGAGAGAGGCAGAAAGAGCAGCCGGGATTTGATTGATTGATTGATTGATTGATTGATTGATTGATTGATTACACACGGAGAGAGGCAGAAAGAGCAACCCAGCGACGGGCTTTGATTGATTGATTGATTGATTGATTGATTACACACGGAGAGAGGCAGAAAGAGCAACCCAGCGACGGGCTTTGATTGATTGATTGATTGATTGAACCACACCTATTTCCCTCACTATATTAGACGCCCATGTCAGATGGCTCTCGACGTTTTACCCCGGTCTTAACCACAAACAAATTGGCGGGAGTCCGCTTAGTGTTCTCAACGTACTTGAGCTATCTTTATACATTGATCTGAATCAACAAGGTAGCTTGACTGACTGGCAACACTACTGACAAACAAACATTTGCAGTGCTGCCCTCAAACAGTTGTTATATCTGTATAAAGCATTAGTTAGACCTAGATTGGAGTACTGTGTACAGGTCTGGAGTCCTTATCGTAGAGTGGATATAAACATCCTGGAGTAAAGTAAAGTAACCCATAGCATTGCTGCCGTACAGGGCTAACACTTCTTGTTTGCGACCTCACATTTCAAAGGCTCGGCTATATGAGGGCGGCAGCCATCTCCTCTCCCTTTTACTTCCCGGACTGAACCGGTACCACATGAAGGCTGGGTCGACCCCGGAGCTGTTGCATTCTGAAAAAACATTTCCGCCTCAACTGGGAAATGAACCCAGGACCACTCAGATGCGAAGCAGCGCGCTAACCTCTTCGCTACGCGGCTCCCTAAACATGCTGGAAAGGATATAAGAAAGAGTGACAAAGCTGATAGTGGGATTCCAAAATTACAGTTATGAGGAAAGACTCAGAAAAACCGGCCTACGGTGTCTAGAAAAGAGAAGAATTCGTGGTGACAATACAGGTTTATAAGATGATCAGAGAAATGGATTAATTAGACTATAACAAGTTTTCCAAATACAACCACCGACAAGAACAAGAAGGCATAACTACAAATAAACAAAAGAAATGTCCAGATTAAATAGTACGAAATATATTTTTAGTCAGAGGGTGGTGAATGTTTGAAATCCATTGTCACAGGAAGTAGTGGAGGCAGGGACAATTAATGCATTCAAGAATAGACTAGATGCGCATAGCTTTGACAGCAAAGAAATGTAAATGAAACTGGTTGTATACAGACTCTGCAGAGTCTTCTAAACCAGTATAAAGACGTTCAGTTAAGTTAAAAGACCAGTGATATTACGGAACTCAAAATATTCAAACTTTAGGTTGTTTTTTCTTGTTTTGTTTTTTTAATTAAAGATTTACCGTTCTGGATTCTACTGGCGAAGGCACACCATTTAGTCATCAAGTAACCACATCTTTTTCCCGCACAAAAATAGTAGCTCACTTTAGGCTGCTCTCAAAGCTGTACCCCGGTCTTAACCCTAAACCAATTTGTGAGTCTGGTGTTCTTGTCGCCCTTTGCCTATCTTTATACATTAATCTGAACCAACAAGATAGCTTGGCTGACTGGCAGCACTACCGACAAACACAAATTTGCATCGCTGATTTCACACATGAGTTGTTCTAAAGACTTCAGGGAGGTCAGACGTCTTAGTGCGAACTGGAATTGAAAGTTCTCCAACTATTGAGTCTTTTTTGTGTGTGTTTTTTTTTTAGTGGTTTGATTACAGGTTTATCTTTATATATTCTACTGGCAAAGGGACGCTTTTTTCAACCCTAGACCATAGTCCTTTGGGTAATACCAGGATGTATTGGCCAGTGTATGGATGGGTGTATATGTTTGTATCTGGTAACCTACATTAACTAAACCATCATTCCAACCCTACTCTACGCCTGCGAAAGCTGGACTGTGTACTCTGGGCATGCAAGGAGGTTAAACCACTTCCGCACAGGTTGCCTGAGGTGAATACGCAACATCCGATGGCAAGATCGTGTCATTGACATCAACTGCTGACAT
This sequence comes from Ariolimax columbianus, assembly GCA_036924085.1. Classification (NCBI taxonomy): domain Eukaryota; kingdom Metazoa; phylum Mollusca; class Gastropoda; order Stylommatophora; family Arionidae; genus Ariolimax; species Ariolimax columbianus. The sequence goes on from JAVGWX010000010.1 coordinate 39,502,537, forward strand.
GCCCAGCATCAATGCACTGCTAGAAAAAGCACGACTAAGATGGTCCAGACACCTCGTTAGAATGTCAGACGAACAGCTCTCAAAGAAGTTCCTCTACATCGAACTGAGGGAGGTATGGCGCGAGAGAGGGCACACAAAGAAACGTTTTAAAGACAGTCTGAGGGACTCAATGAAAATTTGCCACATAGATGTCACCCCCTGGAAATGTCGTGCGCAAAACAGATCTGACTGGAGAAGCGCAAAATGGGTGTATCTACCAGCGAAGACCACCGTGTTCTGAAACACAGAGCAGACGCGAGACTAGGAAATCACCAGAAGCGGGAACACCATCACCTTCTACAGACCTTGTGTGGCTGTTATGCCTGTTCAGCCACATGCGCACCGACATCCATCAGGGAAAGCTGTGACAGGATGATGTCGACGTTCCTCATCGACAACAATGGACGGCTATTATTATATTAATGACAAACCTGGATGCTGCTGTCATGTCTTTAGAAACAGTCAACTACATTTTGCAGTTGTCCCATTGCATATAACAATAAGTAAGATGGCCGCGCCTGACAGGCTGCCCTTCGACTCGCTCCAGTGTTTGTGTCGTTTTCTGATGTTTGCTAGTTCATGTTTAGTGACGGAACCCACTGTACCACTACCCTTTTTGGTGCGGACTGCTGGCACAGTTTGCAGAGTGCTGCTCTTAAGTCATTAAGCTCAGTGTTTTTCTGGCTTTTTAGCGCTGTGACTACGGCGAGAGCATCTGTCAGCAGGACTATATGGCTCTCAATTTCACTGTGTGTCACCATTTCTTCCACTGCCGCCCTCAGTGCCTCTGCCTCCGCTCTGAAATTGCTTGTGTACTTACCAGTAGCGAATGACAGTGTTATTTGTCTGCCATTTGGTAGGTTCAGAAATGCTCCTGCCCCTCCGTTCTGTGTATTGTTTGTTACAGAACCGTCGGTGTATGCATGGGTCCAGTTCATGCTTGGGTAGCTTTTCGTTATGAAGCTTAGGGTAGTGTCTCTCCTTTCTTTTTCAGTCTGGCAGTTTTTGTTTGCAATACCTGGTATATTTTCTACCACCTCTAGAAATATATCCTGCCTCCAGGTAGGTTTTCGTACAGTAGTGATGGGTTTTGGTGTTGTTAGTGCGTTTATGGGATCTTCGTGCATCTTTGCTTTACATGGGTAGATCTAATATGGAACATTATTACAGAATAATAAGAAAAGGTACCTAGGGGTTATAATAGATCATACAGGTAAGGTGAGTGAGCAAGTCCAGGTAGCAGTGAATAAGGGAAACGCAATGTTAGGAATGATAAAAAGAAATATTAAACATAGGAGGAAGGAAGTGATTGTCAAATTCTATTAAGCATTAGTTATACCTAGATTGGAGTACTGTGTACAGGTGTGGGATACCTATCGTAGAGGAGATATAAACATGCTGGAAAGGATACAAAGAAAAACGCCAAAACTGATAGTGGCATTCCAGAATTACAGTTCTGAGGAAAAACTCCGGAAAAAATGGCCTACACTGAGAAAAGAGAAGAATTCGAGGGGGCAATACAGGTTTATAAGATAATCACAAGAAAGGTTGAATTAGACTGTAACACGTTTTTAACAATACAGCCACCCACAAGAACAAGAGGGTACAGGTACAAAGTAACTAAAGAAAGGTCCAGATTGGATATTAACAAATTTTTAGTAAATCAGATTGTGGGGAATGCTTGGAATGCATTGCCCTAGGAGGAAGTCGAGGCAGGGATAGTTAATGCATTTAAGAATAGATTGGATGCGCACAGCTTTTACAACAGAGTAATGCAAATGTAACTGATTGTATACAGACTCGGATGAGTCTTCTAAACCAATGTAAAAACGTTAAATTAGGTTAAGTTAGTTTAAGAAGATATGTCTTATATAAGTTAGCCTGTAAGTCACATTCCAATAAACAAATTTTGTAAAATTTCCTGCTCCAGTAGATTTTTGTTTATTGTTTCCAGATTTTCCACATAAAATTGTAACAAATTACAATTTTCTGTACTTAATTATACTTTCAAAATCAATAACAAATATGTTATTTCGAATAGCAACATTGGTGAGTAGTTTTACTCTTTTGTGCGCCCTGAAAAGGACGTTTCGTGTTGCAGTAGCTTTCCTCACATCCCGAGTTTGCTGATGAAGGTGAACCGGGGTCCTCCATGTGATTGTGCTATGCTTATCTTCACCTGCGTGTCGCTCACTACTACGGAGATCACGGCGATCCATCACCTAGTTAACCAGCCTGCCATAAAAACATCCCGTTTCCAGGAATTGCTGCAAGGAAGCCAATGTGAAGGTCTTGGCCAGTATGTTTTTCCTGACCCTGACGAACATATCTGATCAATATATTTTGTCTGACCAAACGTTAGTCTTCCTTCTCTATAACAAATATAAACTGGATTACATTATTTTAATGTATAAACGATTTATAAATCAGTCTATTTCACCGCGCCTTTATCCATTACTTTCAGCTGGAAGGACTCACTCCTACAGAAGATGGACCATCTAGATCAAAATGGACATAAATGAAAGGATACTCCAAGACCTGCAGAAGGAAACAAGGATAGAGAATTTTAAACAACTGGTTTTCAGAATTTAAGAAATAAATGCAAAAAAAATCAATTACCAGTAGTTTGATCAATAATTTAAAGTGAGAAGTAAAAGAGGTCTAGGTTTGAGTGATGGTTATATTCATACAAACATGTATTAATTCATCCATTTTAAGTTCATGACTCAGTGGTTTGCCAATGGTTCACCCATCACTCAGTGGTTTGCCAATGGTTCACCCATCACTCAGTAGTTCACCCATCACTCAGTGGTTTGCCAATGGTTCACCCATCACTCAGTGGTTTGCCAATGGTTCACCCATCACTCAGTGGTTCGCCAATGGTTCACCCATCACTCAGTGGTTTGCCAATGGTTCACCCATCACTCAGTGGTTTGCCAATGGTTCACCCATCACTCAGGGGTTTGCCAATGGTTCACCCATCACTCAGTGGTTTGCCAATGGTTCATCCATCACTCAGTAGTTCACCAATGGTTCACCCATCACTCAGTCGTTTGCCAATGGTTTGCCCTTCAGTCAGTGGTTCGCCAAAGGTTCACCCATCACTCAGTGGTTCGCCAATGGTTCACTCAATAGTTCGCCAATGGTTTACCCATCACTCAGTGGTTCGCCAATGGTTCACCCATCACTCGGTAATTCGTCAATGGTTCACCCATCACTCAGCAAGTAGTCATTGGTTGGTTTAAAATTCAGCGTATGCTTGTAATTTAAGTAGTTAACTTATCTTAAAAGTTACAACATAAATCTACACCACGACACGACTTCAACACAGTCGGACACAGTAAACACTATCCTGACCATAAAACAAACAGTATCATTTATTACACGAATAATCATTGCACAATATCAACAATATCAACAAAAACCAAAGAATTTCTAAACTTAATAATTACGTTATATATATATACAGTTCTGCCGCGCAAAGAACAGGAGTTGGACTTTGTTGCCAGAGGCTAAATAAGACGCACGCCATGGGAGCATTTAGTTGGTGTAGGTGTGCGTTTTGACAAACAGGAGAAGGGCGGAAGTTGAGTCACCTTAAAACCAATAATTTTGGGCAGATGGGACTCGAAAGCCTGGGAAGGCAGCTCATCTAGGAGAAGGAAAACTTTGCATTCCAAATCATCTGAAGCCTTGCAGATACGATACTGGCGTTTCTTGTCGGGTTTTGTCAGATATGGCTGTGGAACCTGTTTTCTGATTACTCTGAAAGTTGGTCAGCATCTACCAATCCTGACAACAGACGATGTGCGAAGGAGCATATGCAAGAGGATACAATGCCTTATCTTAGAGCGAGGAAAGAGAACATCAGCTGAGTGTTGTGGTAGGGCAGGCCAGGCACTTAGCCTTGGTTGGTAGCTGGTCTAGGAGTGAAGCCCCAAGAGGCGAACAGATAGAGCATTGCTATGCTGATTGGGCAGTATCACCTTTTCCTTGGAGTAAACATTGCAGACCGAAAGAGGGACCATACAGCATGGGCAACACATGGTCTCTATATTTGTGTCCGGGCTTTTGTGCTGATATCACAATTACTGTCGTCTGACAAGATGAAAAGAGCCAATGATACGTCTCAACCCAGTTTCTACGTCTATATCTATATCTGCAACAACAACACTTTACAACCTCAAGAAATATTATAGACGTCTTCTTCTGCACCCTCACCATCGGATTACGTACTCAGTCGATTTGTGCATTAACACACAATCAGTTCACGAATCTGTACGCTCACACATAAACCATGCAAACTTCCAGACTCACGCCCCAGTCTTCCTGCCAGTCATTTCAGAGCTAGACATGTTTTTATGAACTGTATCATTGTAACAGTAACACTGTAACAGTAACACCGTAGCAGTAGCACTGTAACAGTAGTACTGTAACAGTAACACTGTAACAGTAACAATGTAACAGTAGCACTGTAACAGTAACACTGTAACAATGACATTGTAACAGTAGCACTGTAGCAGTAGCACCGTAGCAGTAACACTGTAACAGTAACACTGTAACAGTAGCACTGTAACAGTAGCACTGTAGCAGTAACACTGTAACAGTAACACCGTAACTCCTCCAGGTGATGGTTTCCTACTGCAAGTTTGTTCAGTACGTGTGTTCAATCATTGAGTTCACTGAGTACATCCACGGATCTTAGACTAACACCCCGGCATCCACAGAATGTCACCTTTCCGAAACTGCCATTGTGAACTGCAGTGTTACTGTTACAGTTGGTCAATGCTTCATCTATCACTCACCAGTTGTCACCAATCACTCACCAGTTGTTACCAATCACTCACCAGCTGTCATCAATCACTCACCAGTTGTCACTAAATCACTCACCAGTTGGAGAGTGATGACTAGGCAAGCACTCCAAACACTAGTCATCACCCCCCCCCCACCCTCCCCCCTCCCTTTCTAGAAACCAATATAACAGTCCATTACCAGTAAGATCAAGAATTGATAATAAGAAGCACAAATTGAATAGATGTAAGTGATATTCATACAAGTAATTTATTCCCTGTAAGTTCATCACTCAGAAGTTTTCTAATCGTTCACCTATCACTAAATCACTCAGCAATGGTTCATCCATAACTCAGCAGATGGCCACTCGTTCACTCAATCACTCAGCAGTTGGAGAAATGGTAGGCATGCACTTCTTCTTCTTCTGCGTTCGTTCTCAATCTGCCGCTACCAAGTCCTGAACAGGACTTTGCAAGTAGCAGGATGTCGTCCGGAGAATGGAATGCATGGTGTCGCTAGTTTACAGTTTGACTGCAATATTTGCACCTTTCGGTCCGACACATCCATCTTCGGCAGAAGGCGTGTACTAAATGGCAGGAAGGGCAAAGCCTAAGCAAGCACAGTCCCCATTCCCTCCTCGCTCCAGCGGAGGTAAGCAGGTCAGAGATTGGACAGATGATACAGCTGTCCCTGCCCTATTGGCTATTCTCCTGGTTTCCTACAGCAGGTATGCATATAAGTGCCCACTCTCACGTTTGTCTGTGAATGTGTTCAATCAACAATGCCAGCCCTTGCATATGTGTTTTATTCTGAGTCCTCACTGGTGAGTACTTCCACGGATCTTAGACTAACACCTTGGTGTCCACAGACTAACAACCCACAAAATGTATCCTGTCCGAAACTGCTATTGTAAACTGCCAAGTAATTTAGATTAAATATCAGTGATCAATGATGTTCAATCAATAAACGCACAGTGCTAGTGCTACATTGGAGTACAGGTTGACAAGAAGAACCCATCACTCAGCAGTTGGCCATTGGTTCACGCATCACTCAGCAGTTGGTCAATGGTTCAGCCATCACTCAGAAGTTAGTCAATGGTTCAGCCATCATTTAGAAATTGGTCAATGGTTCAGCCATCACTCAGCAGTTGACTAATCGTTTACCGATCACTCAACAGTTGGCCAATGGTTCACCCAACACTCAGCAGTTGGTCAATGGTCCACCCATCACTTGGTCCATGGTTCACCCATCACTCAGCAGTTGACAGCCTGTGGTCATTGGTTGGTTTCAAAATATAGACTATGTGTTATGTTTCACTACACCGTGTTAAGTTGTGTTACAAATGTGGATAAATGTACAGTCATCGACATGGGTTGATCCAATATGGAACATAATTACAGATGGAAATGAACAATATTAGAATGATAGAAAAGGAAAGTGACCTAGGATTTAAATAGATGAAATTGGGCAGTAAAAAGGGCCAATATAAAAATAAATATTAAACAAAAGAGCAAGGAAGTGATAGTTAAACTGTATAAAGCATTAGTTAGACCTAAATTGGCGTACTGTGTACAGGTGTGGGGACATTATCGTAGAGGGGACATAAACAAGCTGGAAAGGATACAAAAAAGAGCGACAACGCTGATAATGGGAATCCAGGTGACTTTATTCTGTTCTGTTTCTGTTTCCAGGAATCACTGCACTCGGGGCATACCCATAGGTGCTCAGTCTCTCTCATCAAGTGGCATAGTAAGGTATGGATGCTGATGGTCCCTGTAGCTCGCTGGTTGTACACTCTCCTGCTCTGTCCTCTCATTCGCCCCACTCCGCTCGAACCTCGTTTAATGTCAAAACTTTGCAGTCTGTGGATTGCTGCTTCATCTATTGCGGAGTCCTCATACAGCAGTCGGTCATTGATTGATTTCAAATGTCACATCTATGACTAAATAAAAAAACGGATAAATTAGACTTTAACAAGTTTTTTTCTTCAAAATACAACCACCTACAAGAACAATAGGTTCTTGATATTCATAGCTACAAATTAACTTAAGATTATAAATATTTTTTTGTGATCGTTCTCAATCTCCCTTACCAAGCCGGTTTTGCAAATAGCAGGATGTAGTCCGTAAAACGGAATGCGTTGTTACAGCTTGACTGCGATATTTACAGCTTTCGGTCCGACACATCCGTCTTGGAATGCATATTGCTACAGGACAAGGAAAAAAAAAAATAACACTGTAACAGTAGCACTGTAATAGTAGCACTGTAACAGTACCACTGTAAATTACTGTTTCCTATTGCAGGTATACGTGTGTTCAATCCGTTTGTTTCAATCGTTTGTTCAATACGTGTGTTCAATCACTAAGTACTTCCACGGACTAACACCCTGGTATCCACAAAATGTCCGAACTGCCATTGTGAACTGCCAATAGCAGCGATCAATGATATTCACTAAACAGTGAATGGATCATTTCTCATTTCCTTCTCGATTCTTCATCATACTTGATCATGTGTGATACAGGTTTGTTGTTGCTGCTGTTGTTGTTGAATGCCCAACATTGTGCGCCCTGATAATTGTGTTAAGTGGCGGGTTGTAGATGAAGGTGGACCATTGTCCTCCAGGCAGTTGTGCTATGATTGACTTTATCTGCACGATGCTCACTACTACGAGAATCACATCGATCCACATATTGTAATCCAGAATGCTTTGAAAACAATATGTTTCCAGGAACGCTACATGGAAGAGAGATAGTCTATTTCGTCAGTATGTTGTGCCTGACCCTGATGCGACGTCCTGGTCAGTATGTTGGGCCTGACCCTGACGCGACGTCCTGGTCAGTATGTTGTGCCTGACCCTAACGCGACGTCATGGTCAGTATGTTGTGCCTGACCAGACAAGCATCTCAGTCCTCTGTACAGCTTTTATAGGAACAATTTCTTGGTCTTCTAAAATATGTTTCATCTCCATGGCCTGGATTCGTCTCTTCATTATGTAATATTGTGTTCATATGTTATATTATTATGTCATGTTACGGTAATCCTATGCCATTTCGTGTTATTTCATGTATTTCAATGTCATGACGTGTTATGTCACGCAATTTCTTTTTTCATGTTATGTTATTGCTGTGCAATGTTATGACATGTTACGTTAATGTAATGTAATTTTATGTTATGCTATAATTAGCCAACATCAAATTATTGAGTTCAAGGTCACCATCCAACAAACGTGCCACTGATGTCAATTTCCAGAATACAAGTTATATTAGTTATATATTATTTTATATTTTCTGATTTGATTTTATGTTATTGTTATGCTATGTTATTCCCCAATCAGTCCAACTCCAAATGGAAGAAAGACGGACGTAAGAAATAGACCTGACCCAATTCACCAGAAACCAACAAAACACCATCTTTCGCCTGCGAGCAGGCCACTGCAACCTATTTGGCAACCTACATCAGCTCAGGATGTTCCATACAGGTGGATGCTCATGTAGAACTTTAGCCCAGACCCCAGGACATATCGTACAGTACTGCCCAGCATACGATACTAAATCTAGCCTGAGAGCGCTGTGGGGCTACCACCCGGACCTGGGGAGGACTGTGGACTTCATCCGACACAACTACAGATCTAGCATGACCAAAAAGCCGCAGAAGACGATGTTATTTTATGTTATTTTAAGTAGCTGCACAGTTAAATTACATGTTATGATGTGTTACTTAGAACCGACATCGCTGCATTTCACCTGTTTACAGATGCCCTGAACGTGGTTACAGCAATAAAAAGCCATAACAATACAGAACTTAATGACTCTGTCAACTATGCCAACAGTCTGCACCAAAAAAAGTAGTGGTACAGTGGGTTCAATCCCACTGTAACATCCTTCTTCTTCTTCTTCGTACGCTGTCAAACGTCAATCTGTATTTTTTTCGAAAAAAGCAGCGGTCATCCTGAGGCTGTCGACACTGCCATAGAGCTTGTCTAGTGTTGCCACTGGTGATGGCCGCATGTGCTTTCTCTGGTCCTTGTATGTCGGGCAGTTTTGTAGCAGATGTTCAGCGGTCATTTTTCCGGTACCACAATTGCATTCGTCAGTGCCACCTATCTTCAATTTATTGAATAGGTGATACCTCAGCCTGTTGTGGCCTGGGCGGAGTCTGACCACGACCTGCTCTCTTCTGTTCAACTGGTAATAGGCATCATTATTTGTGTAGCAGTATGTTCTGTTTCCCATTTGGCCATGTATCTGGCTCTAATAAGCCTTTTGGACTCTTCGTAGGTCACACTAGAATCTGGTTGTGATAGTCTTGCACCTTATTTTACCAGTCTGTCTGCCTCCTCGTTGCCTTGGATGTTAGTGGGATAGAACCCACTGTACTCTTTTTGGTGTGAACTGCTGGCATAGTTGACAGAGTACTGCTCGTAAATCATTAAGTTCAGTATTTTTCTCGCTTTTTAGTGCTGCGACTATGGCCAGGGCATCTGTAAACAGGACTATCTGGCTTTCATTTCTTTTGCCTGTCAGCATTGTACCTCAGGGTTATTATGTCTCTTCTGTCTTTTTTCAGGCTGGCTGTTCTTGTTTGCAATACCTGGTACATTTTCTACCACCTCCGGAAATATATGCTGCTTCCAGGTAGGTTTGCGTACAGTAGGGATGGGCTTTGGTGTTGTTAATGTGTTCATAGGGTCTTCGCATAGTCTCTGATGCATTTGATGGTCTGTCAGTCTTATTATTTTCTCTGCTTACTGCTGGGCTCTGAAGTCTCTTCTGTCGGTCATGGATTGCAGATTTGTAATCTTTTCAAGTTCTACAATTGGCGTTGACTTCATGACTCATGTTATAACTCTCATGGCTTGGTTTTGAAGTTTGCTAATTTTGTCAAAGTTTACCTTTGCTGCTGTTGTCCATGCCGCAATGCCATACTCGAGAACTGGTCTCACTCTTCCAGTGTACAGTTTCTTTAGTATACTTTCGTCTGCTACCCAGCATGTGCCAGCAAGTTTCCTCATGATTGCCATTCTTTGTCTGGCTCTCATTCGGTTTCTCTCGATCTGACTTTTCCATGTCATGCGCCGATCAAATGTGACTCCCAGGTAGTTTGGGTTATCGTTTGGCCGCAGATATTTGCCGTTAAGACTTATTTTGATGTTATGTGGTTTGTTTGAAAGCGACAATATCGTACATGTTGTTTTTTCCTCATTTAGTTTGACCAGCCGTGAGTTCGCCCACTCCTCCAGCCCTAGCTAAACGTTATACAACATACCTACACTCAGGACCGATACCTCCAGTCTCTCGTAACTCCAACACAATACGTGTCTGCATAGAAATGGAGACGATGGACGCATTGGAAACTTCCGCCTGTCTAGGTCAACTCTATACAAAATGTATACTCATCTGTCCCGGTCAACTCAATACTAAACGTATACTCGCCTGTCTCGGTCAACGCTGTACTAAATGTATACTGGCCTGTCCCGGTCACCTCTATACTAAATGTATACTGGCTTGTCCCGGTCACCTCTATACTAAATGTATACTTGCTAGGATCCGTCACCTCTATACTAAACGTATACTCGCCTGTCCCGGTCACTTCTATACTAAATGTATACTCGCCTGTCCCGGTCACCTCTTTACTAAACGTATACTCACTAGGATCCGTCACCTTCTCGAAGCCGCGCAGCCGATCGAACACCGCCATGGACCACATGTCAATCTACTGCTGTGTAATTGAAACACCCAGAGAGAACCAAACTCCTTTAATCTTCACCTTTATCGATTTAAAGAAAGCATTTGGCTCTGTACAGCCACTTTTCGTCTGCCACTCGCTGCTGGACCAAGGCATTGTTTCTGACTATGTCAAAACCCTTGCTAACTACTACTGAAGACTGTACGAAAACCTGTCACCACTTTCAAAGATCGTTAATAGTATCCGACCAGAAAGGTGTTTGCCAGGGAGATCTTGTCGTAGCAAGATGATTTAGTGCCCATCACAGAAACAAAGACCTGAACCAGATGGTAGCTATGCTTCATAAAGTAAGGAGAACAACGGGCCTCGAGGTGAATATCTCAAGAAAATGTAAATAAACTCTGGGAAAATATATCCTTGGGAAAATATATCCTATGCCAAAAATTTAAACGATAATGTTGCTATCATCCAGGCAGCAAAGAAATCAATTCCACGTGGAAAGCGGAAAATCTATTAACCCTATTGGGGCAATAAACTAGGGAAAATGCACAAGGAACTAAGTGAGGCAAGAGATACCATGGAAAAAAATTCCTTAAACAAAAAAACAGGGAAACACAGCAAAATTAAAAACACATTCATAAAGAAAAAGAAGGGTGAGATCCAAAGAAATTGGCAGAAAAAGACTGAAAGCCTCAACATGGACAGGGATACAAGTAAACTCTGGAAGCTGATAAGAGCCTTTAATGAAGAAACCAGAGGGAGTCATGGGAAGACACTCATTAAGGAAAATGAGAAACATCACACAGGGAAAATGGCAGCAAACATCCTGGCTGAATTTTTCAGAGAGGGGGGTACTACAACATTGACACAAGAACGCAAAGTAGAGGTCAAAAAAGAGAAAAAAGAAAACCTGAAGACACAGAATGCAGATCCATGAATGAAGGCATCATTCAAAATAGTAGAGATAAACACTGCTATTCAGAAACTGTAAAAAAACAAGAAAGCTCCAGGAAAAGATGGCATCACAAATGAAATGATTAAAAACCTAGATCAAGGGTCAAGAATAAAACTCCTTAAAATCGTAAATCAATCATGGAGCACGGGTAGGATCCCAGACCAGTGGCGGGAGGCTATTATTATCCCAATCAGAAAACCACAAAAAGGTCAAGGCAAGCAACGAAAGCTATAGGCCAATAAGCATGCTCAGCTGTGTTGGAAAAGTCATGGTAAAAATGATAAACGACTAATAAAACATCTGGAAAAAAACCAGCTCCTACTCAATTCACAGTCGGCCTTTAGGAAAAACCGCAACAGCAGACCAACTAGTGTACCTAACCCACAAAATAGAAAACGCATTCCAGGGTAAAGAAAAAGTACTTGCGGTCTTTTTGGATATAGCAAAAGATTTTGACAAGGTATGGAGAGAAGGACTCCTCCTAAAACTATTAAACAATAACATAGAAGGGAGAATGTACAGCTGGATACAAGACTTCCTCCGACGCAGAACAACAAGAGTCAAATCAGATGGATCACCGAGCCATAGAATAACTCTCCAACAAGGCGTACCCCAGGGAGGAGTCATCTCTCCAACCTTCTTTATCCTGGTCATAAACGACATAGCGGGAAAACTCCCAAAGAAAGTATCCAGTGTCCTACACGCTGACGACTTCGCAATGTGTGAGTGCTGCAGAAAAACTACCAACAGCTAAAAAAAGAATGCAGACAGCACTGGACACTGTTGGAAAATGGGTTACAGATTGGGGATTGCAGATTAACATCTCAAAGACAGTCACAACATGCTTTTAACTGTCCAACACCAAGGAAGAAACAAAACTTAATCTAAATTACAAAGATCTTGTACAAGAAAATGCCCCTGTGTATTTCGGAATTAAAATGGACAAGAGAGACACATGGAGGAAACACATACAGAAGATAGAACAAAAAGCAACCAGAAAACTATCCCTCATCAAGAAGCTGGCCGGAACAAGCTGGGCTGCAAATAGCAACATCCTTAAAAATGTATTCACGGGCACAGTCAGGCCAGAACTTGACTACGGGATGACAGCCTGGACCACACCATCAAAAACAAACACGGAACGCCTAAAAATTCAGGCTTAAGGATAATAACAGTAGGAATGGCTTGGCTTGGCTTCGTTTGTTCTCAATCTCCCACTACCAAACCATTAAAGGGCTTAAGTAGCAGAATGTAGTCCAGAGAACAAAATGCGTTTTGTCATAGTTTACAGCTTGAGTACCGGGTTAGCATTCCCTCTTAAATCCCTTCTCCTTAGCCAGTCTGCCCTGCTCCAGCCTGTTATCTAGGATCATCGCGTGGAGGTGAAGAAGGGTCTTGGCAGCACTGATGTTAGCAGTCAGCTGTGGGTTGCTGACCACTGCAGCTCATGCGCTGATCAGCATCTTCATCCCACAGAAGGAATGAAGACTACACCAATCCAGAAAATGGAAACATATACAAATATAAGACCCCTAAATACCAGAAGAGTGGAAAGAGTATGACATAGTGAAAAGATGCTACGCATGCCTGAACATCCCATACATATCAAACTGAAACACCCAGTTAAAAATAGGCTAAAGAGAACCAGCTTCATTCATATATCCAACCACCTGCACCAAAAATATGGAGAACTAATTCCCAACCAACCTACTGAAATAGAAATGCTAATCAACTATGAAGAGCCAAGCTGCAACATAAACAACATCGAAATAAGTACAGGGATCCCAGGATTCAGAAGAAAAGACCAACACAGTGTTCACAAGCTGAAAATTTTTGCACAAACAATAATTGAAGAGAAATATAATACCAAGGAATGGACTCAGATGGATCAGCAGAGGGGGCAGTCCAAAGCGGGGGAGGAGGCATGTTCATAAGACACAAAAGTGTAAGTATAACAGAAGAGACCCTCCCAACAGAAAAGTTGTCCAGAAACCCCAGAGCAGAATCGAGGGCCCTCCTGCGAGCACTAAGAATACTTCAAACAGAAAGGCAACCTCCAACAAAAATAGATGTATTCACGGACTGCAGAGTACTTTTAGAAACTGTACATGTTAACATACCTACCCTGGGCATTATAGTCCTAGCTAGTATCTTACTATGCTACATCAAGTTTTAAGGTCCTATATATAGCATCTTACTATCCACAAGTTAACATGCCAATATCAAGTTTTAATGTCCCACAAAGTATCTATCTAAACACATGGTAACAGTCATTTATATAATAACGTACTGTTAGAATATTAACATACAGATAATAAACTGAATTGTCCTATAACATATCTTACTATCCCATGTAAACAGATGTACACTTATACAAAACTTTACAGTCCTACATACTAATTTGCTATCTGTATATTAACAGACCAATACCAAGCTATATTGTAGAATCCCAATGTTATCAGACAGAAAGCTTTAATGTCCTACACAAAATGTCACAATCCACATATTAACAAACCAACTCTAGATGTAATTTGCTATACACTATCTACTATCTAGATGTTAAAGACTGATCCAGAACATTGATGCACTACATAGTTTCTTATTGCCACAATGTTAACAAACCAACACAGGGCTTGAATGTCCTATATAGTTTCTCACTGCCACAATGTTAACAAACCAACACAGAGCTTGAATGTCCTACATAGTTTCTTACTGCCACAGTGTTAACAAACCAACACAAAGCTTGAATGTCCTACATAGTTTCTTCCTGCCACAATGTCCTATAGAGTATCTTACTGTCAACAGAAGCAGACCATTTTAGTGTAATACATAATATATTGCAATCTACATGTTAACAGGCAGATGCTGAGCTTAACTGTTAAAAATAATATCTTACTGTTCACATGTTAATAGACAAACACCAAGCTTCTAGCATAGATGACCTACGTAGTATCTTACTCTACAACTGTTAGCAGACAGACACAGAGTTTGATTGTCCCATGTACTATTAAACTCTTTGCATGTTAACAAATCATTCTTATTTGTTAATGTCCTACATGTTATCTTACTGTCCAGAAGTTAGCAGTCTCATGGCAATCTTTAATGTCCAACATATTGTTTTACTTTTCACATGTTAACAGAACAACAGCAAGCTTTACTTTGCTACATAGCATCATACTATCTACTTGTTAACAGAATGACAGCAAGTTTTACTTTGCTACATAGCATCATACTATCCACTTGTTAAGAGAACGACAGCACGTTTTACTTTGCTACATAGCATCATACTATCCACTTGTTAACAGAACAACAGCAAGTTGTACTTTGCTACATAACATCATACTATCCACTTCTTAACACACCAACAGTGAGCTTTCATGTCCTACATATTTTCTTAATATCCAAATGTTAATACACAGCAATCGAGATATAATGCTGTATATATTATCTCACTATCCACATGAAAACAGACCAACATCATTAATAGGTATCCTATATAGTAAATTATTGTTCCCAGGTAAACAGATAAAAATGAGCGGTGATGCCCTACATAGTATTTTACTTTCCGCATGTTAACATACCAACACTGAGCTTTATTGTCCTATATATCCTGTTCATACCCAGATGTTAACAGGCAAATACCAAGCTTTAATGTCCTTTACAGTGTCTTACCTTCTTTTTGTAAACAGACAGACACCAAGAATGAATGTTATAATGGGTTCCTGCTATCTCCATGTCAACAGACAAACACCGAGCTGTAATGTTCTAAAAAAAATTTTTCTTATCAAAATATTAATAGACCCACACTGAGCCTTTTCGCAAACAAACAAAAATTATCTTCCGTTCCACAAATAAAGAGATAGCAATCGGCTTAATTATCTTATTATCTGACTATCACTATGGAAAAAGAATGACACCGAGGTTTAATGTCCTATATATTATCTTGATATTCACAAGACAAAAGATGTAGACCTACAACAAGCTTTACTGTCCCATATAGTATCTTACTTTTCACATCTTAACAAACTGACTATGTCCATTAATGTCATGCATATTATCCTACTAATGACATGTTAATAGATCCACACAAGCTTCAATGTCCTACATTTTATCTTTGAATCCACATGCCAGAGCACTGAGCTTTACTGCCATACATATTATCTTGCCATCTACATGTTAATAGACCAGCACCGAGATAGGATACTCTACATATTATCTTACCATCCCCACGTTAACAGACCAGCACCGAGATTTGATACCCTACGTATTATCTTACCATCCCCACGTTAACAGACCAACAACGAGATTTGATACCCTACATATTAACTTATCATCCACAAGTTAACAGACCAGCACCGAGATTTGATACCCTACATATTATCTTACCATCCCCACGTTAACAGACCAGCACCGAGATTTGATACCCTACGTATTATCTTACCATCCCCACGTTAACAGACCAACAACGAGATTTGAAACCCTACATATTAACTTATCATCCACAAGTTAACAGACCAGCACCGAGATTTGATACCCTACATATTATCTTACCACCCCCACGTTAACAGACCAGCACCGAGATTTGATACCCTCCATCTATCTTATTATCTACATGATAACAGACCGCCACTGAGATTTGAAACCCTTCATATTTTCTTACTATCCACGTGTTAACAGACCACCACTGAGATTTTATACATTACATATCTTACTTTCCACATAGCAACAGATTTAGATGGCCACCAAACTTTACAGTCCTACATAATGCAATAGAATCCATGTCACCATGTTAACAGACTTCATGTTTTAGTGAAATCAGATACCAGAGGACACAGCGCTGAGACAGAAGCTGTGGTGCAGCCACTCCAACCTGGAGGGACACCAGGATTTAATGGTCTACATATTATCTTACGATCCACATGTTAGATACTGAGCTTTAATCTCCTACATAAGATCTTACTATTTATAAATCAACAGATGATAATCAACTTGGAGATTTACTGTCTTGAAAAATATCTTACTACCCACATGTTAGTAGACTAACATAATAATGTTCCCTTAGGCGTCTGGGGCCTGTTGCGTCAGATGAACACCACCATGTCCAGTTGTAACTGCATGCTGCCAGGCATCTCACTATCAACATATTAGGAGGCTGATATCAAGTTTAAATCTTCTACATAGTATCTTACTATCCACATGTTAACACATACACAGCAATATTTAAATTCCTACATATTATCTTACTATCCCCAAATTAACCACAATAGTATTACCAACTCTCAAACCCTTGATATGTTTGCACACACTGACATTAACAAACAATCTAAACTCCTACTGAGTAAATAGTTGCTTAATGGCTGAATCAACAACAACAGAACCAAACATAGGGGTTCTGCAAGCAATTTGAGAGCTGCATTTTTAAAAGCCAGTATGAACAGTACGTAAGAAGTATTACCAAGTTTTGGAAATATGTCAATACTGAAGGACTTTACACAGTTGTACACACACGTACACGCAAATGCAAAGCAATATGTGCATATGTGCGTTAAGGTATGTTTAAAATAATAAGGTATGTATTACTACATTACCAAGCTTTCCATTTGGTGTATGTTAATAGTACCATTACTCGAATAAACCATATGTACACAGAGTGACAGCAAAGAGCAGATTTATCAATACCTGGACTTTAGGAATGTGTACTTTAACATCTGTTTGTTTACATTCGTGAATATGGCATCTTGTGCGTCTGGTGAAATAAACAAGAAACAAACATACACTGGAATAAGGTTCAATTTAATATTTACGTATTTCAGATGTTATGTTATGAATATTACTTCTACATTTATTCAGCCAGTAATGAACATAGAAGATTCCTCCATATGACTAGTGTTATTATAATGATGGTCATGGGTGTCCTGTTTAAAAAAATGTACAGTTTAAAATGTGAATATGTACAATAAGATTAACACTCTACAGTTAGAGAAATTTATAACAAAAAAGTCTACGTACCTTTGCTTATATCTCATTAAATCCAACAATTTAAAAGTAGCACACACACATTATAAACACGCTTAACTCTCAGCACAGATCTTCGATAGCTAGATACAGTTACATGGCCTAGTAGTGAACTGTATTCACACGGACAATGATTACTTCTCCACAAGGGCAATGTATTCAAAAGAAAGGGATGTAATAAATGCATCACAATAATATACATCATTTAATAATTACATGAAAATAAAGCTAATATTTCTAATAGTTAAGGGTGTGTTTAATGCAGCATACTATGTAAACTTTACTTTTGGGCAATTTCTAAAATTTATTTACATTTTATGGATATTATTAAATTACCTTTAGAAAACAATATGCGAGCCGCTGTTACAACAACAGAGCTAACTTAAACAGGCATCAGCATATATACTAACTCTAACCTTACTATTAACAGCTACAGGAGCAGCCAGTGTTGTCTTCTGCCAGTTACTTGTCTAGTTCGCTCCATGACTTCGACGCCGGTCAAGGTTCAAGGTTCAGCTCTTGTGATAAGCACGGCTTTGCTGTCACAATCGTCTCCGACGAGCGCCCGGGGTCGCGAGCTGTTCCTCCTCATATGTCGTGCACGAGGACGACAACAAGCGTGAGAAATTTGGTCGGGTGGATAATTAACACCTATCGCCTTCAGTGTACAGATGCCAATGTACACGTCCATGTGGTTCTGGTGTAGGGCCATAGCTCACTCGTTCTAGGTTGTACCTGGATAAAGAGGGGAGACGCCCAAGCCAGAATCTCTCACGCAAGTTTTTTATGATGGGATAACTCTTAATTTTTTTAATTTTTTGTATTTGTTTGATTGTGTCCCCTACTAAGTTTGAAAAAACACTGAATGTCAATAACATCAGCTACGAATATGGCACACGACATTAAACTGCATCTCCTCCCCACGCGTTCTACGGATACAAACTGATAGAAGATGATGATGCTGATAAGCATGACAATAATAATAAGAAAACATTGATCATTTACTTACAAGAAAACAATTAAATAGATCTTTGAGCATACAACCACGAAGGAATTCCATGAGATAAGCAGAAGAAAAGTGTGATTCCCATAGAGACATGTTCAAGGAAACATAAGATCACAGTATATGTACATGGGGAGGTGGGGGGGGGGGGTGGGGTATGCTTCTTTCTGGTTGCAACTTGTTCCAGCCAACCCAGCTGTAAATGAGTACCCGATTTACTGTTAGGAAAAATGAGAGAGGGACAGGAATTGGTTCTCACAAAAGTTGAAGTTTTTGGTTTGATTTAGAGGTTTGCCTTTCTAGAATCTGTGGAGAAGACTTGCCCTTTTCCACCTCAGACTGTATCCGTTTGGGCGGTATCATGACGTATTGGCCAGTTCATGGAGTCGTGTGTGTATAAGAACAATGAAGATTCTAGTACCTCATCTCTGGCGGTAATGACTGATATGGCAATACATTTACATATCCGTTATATTGTAAGTCAAGACAGCGAGGAAGGGAACTGGTTACCCCCATCTCATAAAAGCTGAGCCATCTTATAGTGAAGCTTCTACCACAACATCCCCGACTGCAGTATATTTGTATTATTTGATGTATCCATGAATGTAAACAGCGAGTTGGCTGTGTTTATATTCTGACATTCTTTCCTTACCAAAATCAAGTTTGTTCAGCGGTTGGTCGCTACGGTTGACAGGTGTTCAAGGCAAGTTTTTGTTCGTGAACTTTACTCCCTTGTGTATTTTGTGTTGGTCCTTAACTGGTAGTGAGCGGCGGACATTAGAGTTTCTTAAATGATCTTGCAGTTCATGTTTGTCACACATTAGTTGGTAGCATTAATTGTGGAGAGTACACAGAAACAAGAAGACCAAGGTGTTGAGAGAGAGAGAGAGAGAGACAAGCAAGATGAAGAACTGAAAAGGAAGGAAAGAAAGATGTAAATTGTTTAATGACTTAATTGATGCAGGTGTTAAAAACGATGCGAGGTAACTGGTTTTAGCGAGAAAAAGAAAAGGTAATCATGTAGGACTCTCTGCTGTCGAGGTTGAAGTGTTACAGTCTTCCCTGTACTAGGCCTCGGTTTTTTTATGAGGTGGAGTGGCCAACTCCCGTACTCTCCACATTTCCTTCACTGACACTAAGCGAGGTACAGGTACAGTTATTAATGAGAATATCATTTGATAGAGTTAAGATTAAGTAAACACGATTAGAAAAGTGAATAAGTTTCCATGGCTATATAAAAAGGGTTAGAGTCAAGTGTGTGACTTGATCCATGTCGAGATAGTATTTCTTGTAACCATTGCTCCTGTATAGTTTATAATAATGAAAGAGCCGACATCCTGACTTCAAAAGCCACAACATCATGTTGTTGTTGTTGTCTAATGCCCGCCATAAGTAAGATCACTCTTCTATGCACCGTAAAGGGCGTTCAGAAGCGGTTTGCAACAGCATGTAGGATAGCTGAAAGTAGCTGCTGTTGCCCTTTTGCACTTCCTGTGTCATCTGCGTATCGTAACTCTGGAATTTCGTACCCCCCAATCGGAAATGGTTCGAACATTTCAATATTCACGTCATCTCGAACATGTCTCATTATACATTCCGCATATATGTTGTACAGATAAGGTGAGAGGATACATCCCTGTCGTAATCCCTTTTGTACTGCAAACCAATCTGATGTTTGCCCACATACTAGGACAACGGCTTGTTGATCTCGGTATAATGTTTCAATGAGATGGACAATATGCAAAGGAAACCCCATTTCCTTCATGATTATCCACAGATTTTGATGTTTTATCGTATCGAAGACCTTGGTGTAATCAATGAAACGTGTGTACAGGTATTCATTAAACTCTCTACATTTTTCTCGACGATATTCCTTAAATTTAATATATTCCTTAAATTGAATATGTGGTCCCTGGTCCCTCTCTATTTTCTAAAACCTGTCTGGACTACGTGAATTTCAGATTCAAAATTTTTCTCTATCCTTCTTCATAGGATTCGCAAGAGTATCTTGCTAGCTTGGCTAATCAGCGCGATAGTTCGGTAGTTCATGCACAGCTTCATGTTGCCTTTATTGGGAAGGAGAATATAAATTTTCGTCCATGCTTCTGGCCACTCTGCGCTGTGCCATATCTGTTTACACAGCTTGAGATAGACTCGAGCACTTGCCTCCCCTCCTGCTTATATTAGCTCTGCTGTGATATCATCGCATTCTGGGGACTTTCCGTTTTTCAGGCTTTTAATTGCAGAGAGCACTTCTTCCAATGTTGGTTCATGTTCTTTCTCATCCTTTTGTGGGATTGTAACTGAGCGCTTACTTTACAGGCAAATTATGGATCTTACTGAAGTTGACATCCCCCTAAAGTCTGTGCCAGAACAAACCGCTTCGAGAGAGGAGCATAGACTATCAGTTTACATTCAGTGTGCAACGTAGAATAGTGATCCTCAATTTTCTGGATGAAGAATACCCACAAGACCTTTGGATCAGAGTATGCACAGATGGGTCAGCACAGAATGCAGTAAAGAATGGTGGAGCGGGAGTGTACATAAAATACCCACACAACATTAGGGATACAGTAAAAGTACCAACTGGAAAATTATGTCATACATATGATGCAGAAATACAGGAAATCAAAATCTCAACTGAGAAACTGTTGAACACCAATGTCAGTTCACAACCTGTAGTATTTCTTAAAGATGCACAAAAAGCACTCCGCGCACTTAAATTTGAGAAACTGCTAGATGTACAAACTCTACTGTCTGAATTGGGCAACCAGCGCAAGATTGTCGTGCAGTGGATACGTTCTCATTGTGGAGTACCAGGAAACGAGAGAGCAGATCGACTGGCAAAGGAGGGTGCTGCAGACAAGCAACCAGATGTGCCAGTTACATACCAACAGAAGATAAGGATGATCAAATCAATCAGAAAGCCACCAACAGAAGATAAGGATGATCAAATCAATCAGAAAGCCACCAACAGTAACACCAGACGATTACCATAACATGAACAGACAAGAGCAAACTGTTATGTTGCGCGTTAGAACAGGACACAACATACTCCGCTGCCACATGTACACAAAAATGAAAATTGGCAACTCAGCCATGTGTACATGCGGACAGGCACCCCAGACAGCAGAGCACATACTACAAAACTGCCCCGAATATGATATACAGAGAAAATCTCACTGGCCCATAGACACAACACTGGAAGAGAAACTTGATGGACCTGTATGTGAACTACAAAAGACAGTGAAGTTTATACAAGAAACAACATTACAGATAAAGACAATATTTTAAAGCGAACGAAAGAAGAAGAAGAAGAACTGAGCGCTTTGTGCTATCTCCATACATGGTTCTTCAGTACTCTCTCCATCTATTCAGCATGTCTTTGGTTTCTGTTAATGTGTTATCCTCTTTGTCATTGATGACATGTGGAAGCGGATGGAACTCCCTTGTCAGTGTTCTTATTGCCTTAAAGGCATTTTTCCATCTGCCTTGTTGCTGTTAGTTTTCAATATCTTTACAAGTTTCCACTGTGTATCTTCTTTTATCTTTTTCAGCCGTAAATGGACATAGTAAAGATCAAAACCTGTATATAAACACTCCACTCCACTTAACTTACTTAACGTAACATGACGTGACGTGGCATGGCTCGGCTCGACTCCACTTCACTTCAATACACTCCACTCTACTCCACTCTACTTAACGTAACGTGACGTTGCATGGCTCGCTCGACTCCTCTCCACTTCACTCCACTCCACTTAACGTGACTTGGCATGGCTCGAATCGACTCCACTTCACTTCAATCCACTCCACTCCTCTCCAATCCACTTAACTTAACATAACGTGACGTAGAATGGCTCGGTTTAACTCAACTCCACTCCACTTCCCTTCAATCCACTCGACTCCACTTCATTTCAATCCACTCCACTCCACTTCCCTTCAATCCACTCTACTTCAATCCACTCAACTCCGCGTCACTTCACTTCAATCCACTTGACTCTACTCCACTCGACTCCACTTCATTTCAATTCACTCCACTCCACTCCAATAAACGCCACTCGATTCCACTCCACTCCACTTCAATCAACTCCACTTCAATCCACTCCTCTCCAATCCACTCGACTTCACCCAACTTCACTTCAATCCACTCCACTCCACTTCACTTCCCTTTAATCCACTCCACTCCTCTCCACTCCACTTCAATTCAATCTATTCTACTCCACTCAAATCGACTCCACTCGACTCCATTCCACTTCCCTTTAATCCACTCCACTCCACTCCACTTGAATCCACTCCCTTCCACTTAACCTAACTTAACTTAAAGTTACGTGACATGGATCGGATCGGCTCCACTCGACTCCACTTCACTTCAATCCACTCCACTCCAATCCACTTAACTTAAGGTAACGTGATGTAGAATGGCACGGTTTAACTCAACTCAACTCCACTTCATTTCACTTCAATTCACTCCACTCTACTACACTCGACTTTAATCCACTCCACTCCACTCTACTCCACTTCAATCAACTCCACTTCAATCCACTCGACTCCACTTCACTTCAATCCACTCCACTCCAGTTGAATCCACTCCCCTCCGCTTCACTTCAATCCACTCCACTCCACTCTACTCCACTTCAATCAACTCCACTTCAATCCACTCGACTCCACTTCACTTCAATCCACTCCACTGCACTCCAGTTGAATCCACTCCCCTTCACTTCACTTCAATCCACTCCACACCACACCATTCCACTTCAACCAACTCCACTCCACTCGAACTTATCGACTCCACTCCACTTCCCTTCAATCCACTCCACTTGAATCCAATCCCCTCCACTTATCCTAACTTAACTTAACGTAACGGGGCATGGCTTAGATCGACTCCATTCGACTCCACTTCACTTCAATCCACTCCACTCCAATCCACTTAAGGTAACGTGACGTAGAATGGCTTGGTTTAACTCAACTCAACTCCACTTCATTTCACTTCAATCCACTCCACTCGACTCCACTTCACTTCACTTCAATCCACTCGACTCGACTCCACTCCACTCGACTCCACTTCATTTCAATCCACTTAACTTAACATAACGTGACGTAGAATAGGTTTAACTCAACTTAACTTCACTTCACCTCAATCCACTCCACTCCACTCCACTCCATTCGACTCCACTCCACTTCACTTCAATCAACTCCACTCCACTCGACTCCACTCCACTTCACTTCAATCCACTCACCTCCACTTAACTTAACTTAACGTCTTTAAACTGGTTAAGACGACTCTATGGAGTCTGTAAACAACCAATATCTTGGTGGGTAGTGTTTACTGATGTACGAGTCCATTTTAATAAATGCAAACACTAGAGCTAAGTAGACCCGCAGCCAGTTAGGCGCCGTATAGCTGCTTTTAACAAACCACCCGAGGAAAGGTACTAATAATTTGGGTACATTTTTAACTTTAATATTATCCGGGCAACGACCGTTAATCCTAATCTTTCCGATTTCCAACTGCCAGGGAGTTTTTAACGTGCTCGATATTAAACACGGGAGTCCGATTTCACTACCCTGAGATAGGGTGAATTTTAACCAGAAGATCCACGTGAAAGAAATTCCGGTCTCCACCGTAATTCGAATACACTACCTCTGCCACCCGAGGCAGACACCTTACCATGAGACCACTGAGTCGTGCTAACACTTCATCTCAGACTGCACTGTTTTTAATGTCACTGCCTATTTATACTTTGACAAATTCACGGAAATAAACAGTGACAGGACAAAGTCTATATTCTGGCAATTTATACCGCAACATAATTTCAATATAATCAATTGTTACCGACTCTGTGTTGTCAATGTCAAACATGGCCGCTGTCCAAGCTACAGGAAAATAAAAGGTAACATGTGAAATAAAATGTCCAAGACAGGTCATCTATGTCATCAAAAAAGACAGGTCATCAACGTCACCAGAAGAGACAGGTCATCAACGTCACATGAAGAGGCAGTTCATCAACGTCCTCAGACAAGACAGGTCATCAACGTCACCAGAATTGACAGGTGATCAATGTCACCAAAAGCGACAGGTCATCAACATCACCAGAAGAGACAGTTCATCAAAGTCACCAGAAGAAACAGGCCCTCAACGTCCCCAGACAAGACAGGTCATCAACGTCTCCAGACAAGACAGGTCATCAACGCCATCAGAAGAGACAGGCCATCAACGTCATCCAAAGAGACAGGTCATCAACGTCACCCAAAGAGACAAGTGAACAACGTTCCCAGACAAGACAGGGCATCCACGTCACCCAAAGAGACAGTACATCAACGTCACCAAAAGAGACAGGTCATCAAAGTCCTCAGAAAAGACAGGTCATCAACGTCACCAGAAGAGACAGGTCATCAACTTCACAAAAAGAGACAAGTCATTAACGTCACCAGAAGAGAGAACCTGAGAACTAACTTAACGTAAACTTATCATCTTTAAACTGGTTTAGAAGACACTGTTGAGTCTGTATACAACCAGATTCTTTTACTTTCACTTGATATAAATGAGGTAAGAAAAATTGTGGGAACAACATGCAACCAAGAATACACGATTAGACAGAAAGTAAATTGGTTTGGTGCCATCTCACGAGAATAAAACCAGATCGGCTGCCCTTAAAAACATATAGCAGTAAGGGATTGAGGCTCAGAGCATAGAGGAAGACCACTAGACAAATGGATAGAAAACATCGAAGACATCATATACCAGCATAGGCTCCCAACAGCCACAGCAACATATCTGACGAATTAGCGAGACCTTCATCTTCCCACGACGCTTTATGGCATCCGTGGAAGGATAAAGTCAAGAACCCTATACCAGCATCGGCTCGCAAAACAACCACAGAAACACATGTGGCCTAAGAGCGAGACCTGCATCTCCCCACGGCGCTTCACGGCATCAGTGGAAGGATACAGTCAAGTATCCTATACCAGCATGGGCTGATAGTAATCACAGATACACATTTGACCCAAGCATAGACCTGCATCTCCCCACGCCGCTTCACGGCATCAGTGGAAGGATAAATGCAAGTATCCTATACCAGCATGGACTGTCAACAACCACAGAAATACATCTGACCCAAGAGCGAGACCTGCATCTCCCCACGTCGCTTCACTGCATCAGTGGAAGGATACATTCAAGTATCCTATACCAGCATGGACTGACAAGAACCACAGAAACACATCTGACCCAAGAGCGAGACCTGCATCACCCAACTGATAGCATGAAGTGTAGTCAAGTATGTAATTGCATGTTCGGTGGATGTCCTTGCCGTCAGTAGCTTGGCAGTCTGTGATGTTGTACATGAGTATTACACGTCCGTGATATGTTGTTGTCCCTTTAGTGGACGGAGCATGTTGAAATGTTTTGGATTAGTTTATGCTTTAGGGGCCTTTATTAAGGGTCTGGACTGAATGTTGCAAGTACATTGAAGAAGGTTAAGGTAGGAAGAGAGAGAGAGAGAGCGAGAGAAAGAGAGAAAGAGAGATAGAGAGAGATATATAAATATAGATAGATAGATAGATAGATAGATAGATAGATAGATAGATAGATAGATAGATAGATAGATAGATAGATAGATAGATAGATAGATAGATAGATAGATAGATAGATAGATAGATAGATAGATAGATAGATAGATAGATAGATAGATAGATAGATAGATAGATAGATAGATAGATAGATAGATAGATAGATAGCTGGATGGATGGATGGATAGATAGGGAGAGATAGAGAGAAAGTATATCGATCCCTGATATCAAAACGGTTCAGTTGTAAATTGGTACCTGTCTTAATGCCAGTGTATAAAATGTGACGAGTAAGGGAGCTGTTCATTGCAGCTCATAAAAAGATGTCGCCTGGTACAGAGAAGTCTCTAACACTTCATCCTCGACAGCAGTGACTACCACCACATTACTTTGGCCTTTTCTCATCATCACCGTACATCTTCTTTAACTGCTCTACCCATAAAACGCTAGAACAGTGTACATCTCTATCTCTGCATTCTCTATCTCCCTCTCTACCTCTCTATCTCTTTTTCATTCTCTCTTTCTCTCTTTATACTGCTTTAGAAGACTCTGAGACGTCTATACACAACATGGCCGTGCACAGCCAGTTTATTTTACATTCATTTGATCTAAAAAAAAGTATGCGCATCAACTCTATTCTTGAATGCATTTATTGACACTGCCTCCACCATTTCCTGTAGCAATGCATTCCAAGCATTCAACACTCTCTGACTAATGTATTGTATGGTATCTAATCTGGGTCTTTCTTAAACCAATGTGTGGATGAATCCTCTTGTTTCTGCCACCGGCTGTATTTTGAAAACTTAGCATAATGTAATTTATCCATTCCTTTGATTATCTTATGAACCTGTATTAAGTCACCACGAATTCTTCTTTTTTTTAGACACTGTAGGTCAGTTTTTCTGAGTCTTTTCTCATAAATGTAATTCCGGAATCCCACTATACGTTTTGTCGCTCTTTTT
The DNA here is from genome assembly GCA_036924085.1 of Ariolimax columbianus. NCBI lineage: Eukaryota > Metazoa > Mollusca > Gastropoda > Stylommatophora > Arionidae > Ariolimax > Ariolimax columbianus. The sequence continues at coordinate 39,529,550 of JAVGWX010000010.1, forward strand.
TGTAATCTTTCCAGTATGTTTATATCCCCTCTATGATAAGGACTCCACACCTGTACACAGTACTCCAATCTAGGTCTAACTAATGCTTTATACAGTTTGACTATCACTTCCTTGTTCCTATGTTTAATATTTCTTTTTATCATACCTAACACTGTATTTTCCTTTATCACTGCTACCTGGACTTGCTCACTCACCTGATCTATAGGATCTATTTTAACCATTAGGCCTCTTTCCTTTTCTATCTTCACAATAGTGTAGTGTGATTCACACACCTACGGGCACCCGCATATCGACATCTTGTCAGACAAGCCGCCTTGAAAACAACCTGTTCCCAGGGACGATACATAGAAAGGAGGGTGTGGTCTTGGTTAATATATTGTGCTTAACCCTGAAGAGCCACTCTGGTCAGTATGTTGTGCCTGAATCTGACGCGCAGCTCTGGTCAGTATGTTGTGCCTGACTGACACGCAGCTCTTGTCAGTATGTTGTGCCTGAATCTGACGCGCAGCTCTGGTCAGTATGTTGTGCCTGACTGACACGCAGCTCTTGTCAGTATGTTGTGCCTGAATCTGACGCGCAGCGCTGGTCAGTATGTTGTGTCTGACTCTGACGCGCAGCTCTGGTCAGTATGTTGTGTCTGACTCTGACGCGCAGCTCTGGTCAGTATGTTGTTCCTGACTCTGACGCGCCGCTCTGGTAAGTTTGTTATGACGCTTTTAAAAACAATCGCTACAAAAATGACCTGAATAAATATTATTTTACCTTACAAATAACTTACTTTACCTTACAAATACCTTACTTTACCTTACAAATGACTTACTTTACCTTACAAATAACTTACTTCGCCTTACAAATAACTTACTTTACTTTACTGATAATTTACTTGACCATACAAATAACTTACTTTACAAATAACTTACTTTACCTTACAAATAACTTACTTTACCTTACAAATAACGTATTTTACCTTACAAATAACTTACTTTACCCTACACATAACTTGCTGTACCTTACACATAACTTGCTGTACCTTACAAATAACTTACTTTACCTTACAAATAACTCATTTTACAAATAACTTACTTTACCTTTTTACATTAAAATAGGCTGATAAAAAGAAATTCCTGATTTTTCGGTGCCCAAATTAGACACTTTGTTCAGCGCTGAAAACAACCAAGCCTATTCATGTGAATCTGTCGTTCATAATTGCCGATATTATAGTTTATGGTGTTGTTTTTGTGATATATAGTTGATTTTTCAAAAGTTTAATTGATATCAATTTCAAAATGAGTTTCAAGTGTACATTTATAACAATACAGAAGGTTACCGTTTTATTATACCAGTTTTTCATCAGGAAATCTAAGATGGGTCATTTATATAGCGATATCCATGACCAAGAGAAACGAACGCAATTTGCGCTTGGTCTGGATAGATGATCCTTTTACCGTTTGATTGGACAGGACTCAGAGTGCACTCATATCAAGCAAGGCAGGAAAAGGACATTTGACGATTTCGACAGAGATGTCTTAAAGCGGGAGATTTTGAATCGAAAAATGAACTTGTTACTCCCTGGAAACTTAAATTAATATTGCATTCCGACTGCAGTATTGAAATTTCCAAAAGTACTCTTTGGAAAATTCCAAGAACTGCTGGCTTTATATTCAGGAAAGCTTTAGGCGGCAGCAACATTATATGTAAAAAGCCACATTTGATTGCTACCAGAAGCAGATACCTGAAACAGATATGTGAAAAGCGTAGACAAGGCTATTGTATTATATATTCGGACAAATCATGGCTCAATACTCACTACACCTTTGGTAAAGAATGGCAATCAGTTGACGGTTAGCCGAAAAGACAAATTTCAAGCAGCAAAGGACAGCGCATTATACTAACGTATGCTGGAAGCTGTGAAAATGGACTTTTCCATAACGCTGAACTTATTTTCTAATTAAAAAGGACCAATGAATGAATACAATTTCAGGCAATGGATGACGAATGATCTGCTTCGAATTATAGATAGACCGTCATGCATAGTAGTGGATAATGCATCTTATCACATTGCAGTATCAGAGGAAGACACAATACCAACTGAATCAAATACAAAAGCTAATATTAGGACAATGCAAGCTAAGGAAAAAGTGAGTTTCGTAAATACGTATTTGAAGCCCCATTTGTTGCAGCTTGTGAGGAAGACAAATAAAACAAAGATGTATCATATTGACAAAATCATTAAAGAGTACGGTCACACTTCTCTGCGACTACCTGCATATCATGCGCATTTAAACCCTATAGAACTTGTGTGGGCTAAAGTCTAAGGACAAATTGTCGAACAGAACAAGACATTAAAAATGCGTGTTATTGAAGTGCTGACACGTGAGTACCTTTCAAAAATATACATTCAGTTCTAGAAGAAGTGTTGAAAATATGCTCCGGAAAGAAAAACAGTACTAGCAACGAGATGGATTACAATTTGTCCAGCCAATATCAATTATGAACCTCTTTGAATCTACAGATTCGGAATGATTAATACTGTGGGTATACTGATTAGCAGAATTGGGTGAATTAGCATATGTTTATCAAAATATTTAAGTGTACATACAATAACAACAAATACATTTGAGTATTCAAATGTTTTAGACAACATAAATTGATATAACATTGGTGTATAATGGTGACCGAAGGGCTGTACTAACTGTTACATACTGGTGCCATTTTTGCAATTGTAAACTAAGGGCAACACAAACAGTCAATTGATCTATTAAGACATTAAGGAGATACGCCTATGAACAAAATACAACGAGAAATTACGCTGTGTACTGTAAAATCTTGAATTTTATGCCATTTCTTTGCAATAGCTCTAAAAGATCAAATAAATTCGCCGATGTGTAAAATTCTTAACATCTATTGACTAAATAATATAAATGTTTTAGCGACATTGTAATTACAAAGCTGCATGCGAAACATTATTTGGATATGACATGCAGTTTTGTAGAAAATTGCCTCGGATCTTGTTCATGAATTAAAAGACAGACTATAGAACAGATAAATGCAGGATGGCATGGACTAGTTTTCTGTGGCTTGTTCCAACTTTGGCTTGACTATTAGTACAAAGAAAACGGAGGTAATATACTATCCAGTACCAGGCACATCGTATAAACAGCCAGTGGTTACAGTGAGGAGGATTAATTACAAGATGTTGAAAAATGTGTCTACCTTGGAAGCACGCTGTTGAGATCACTGACATTGCTGATGAGCTGGCTACTAGAATATCAAAATCCAGCAAAACTTTTGGTCGAATGCGCTCGACAGTGTGAGTACGTCGAGGAATTAAGCATAACGACTAAGCTGAAGTTCCACAATGCCGCCATTCTTCCCAGCAAGTTCTACACGTGTACGAGCTGGACTGTCTACGCTGTAGACGTCAGGAAGCTAAATAGCTTCAACATGACCTGTCTGAGACTCATACTGCATATTTGCTGCCAGGACCATATCACAGATAATGAAATCCTATTCAGAGCCAACATACCAGGTACTCATACCCTTTTGCAGAAAGCCCAATTCTAACTCAAAAGTCAAGCGAAAGTTTCCCAAACGGGCTTCTGGGTGGCAAACTGAGTAACGGAAGACGATCACAAGGAAGTCTAGAAAAGCATTTCACAGACAGTTTGAAGAAGTCTGTTTAAGTGTTGTCAATTAGACATTACCACATGGTTGTTGTTGTTTTTGTTATTGTTGTTGTTTTTGTTGTTGTTTTTGTTGTTGTTGTTTTTGTTGTTGTAGTTTTTGTTGTTGTTGTTTTTGTTTCTGTTGTTGTTGTTCTTGTTTTTGAAGATAGGTGGCACCGACGAATGCCCGTGTGGTACCGCGAAAATGACCGCTGAGCATTTGCTGCAAAACTGCCCGACATACGAAGATCAGAGAGAGCAGATGTGGACATCACCAGTGGCAACACTAGACAAGCTGTATGGCAGTGTCGACAGCCTCAGGATGACGGCTGCTTTTTTTCGAAAAAATAATGGTTACTGTCTGACTGCGTACGACGAAGAAGAAAAAGTTCTTGTTTTTGTTGCTGTTGTAGTTTTTGTTGTTCAATATCCACAATGAGTAAGTTTACTTGTTTAGTGCACCCTAAAAAGGACGTTACCTGCCAAATTCTAGCAGCTTTCCTCACATCCCCAGCATGCTAATATGCTGATGAAGGTGGACCATTGTACACCAAGCGGTGGTGCTATGCAAGGCTTCATCTGCATAATGCTCACTACTACGGGAATCACGTAGATCCACATCTCGTCCCCCAGAAAACATTCTGTTCTATGGAATGCTGCATTGAAGAGAGACAGTGGTCTTATACAATATATTTTATCTGACCCTCACGTGACATCCTGGTCAGTATGTTTGTGCCTGACAGGACAAGCGTCTTAGTTCCTCATCACCACAGGTTAAAACCTACTCAATCAGTAATGGAGTTTAATGCACATAAATTTAAGAGTAGTGCTAATTCATATAGCCGATGTCTTTGCCAGGATAATCGGCGGGAAGACAACTAAAAAAACAAACGAATTAACCAGTCCAAATGGAAAACAACGACACGTTTCCGTGAACACAAGTGTAAGTCGTCGACTAGTGGGAATTCCAGGCAATTCCGTAGTCTGACGGCATCCGTAATGAACTAAAATAGTAGAGTAATGTAGACCCGCAGCCTATAGGGCGCCATATCTATGTCTACATGTTTATCTCTTTGTCCATCTAATCTCTCTACTAATTTACCAACATATCTACCTACCAATGCAGTACGTTTGCCTATCTACCTTCTAACTAGGTAATCCACCTATTAACCATTCTGTATGTCTAGATTCCTGTCTACTAACTTAACCACCCACTTACCATTTAGCATGGGTACCTACATGTTAATCTACCTATCTACTTGCCTGTATAATAATAATTATTATTGCCCATTGCAAGCAATTATGGCCACAATATCAGATGGTTTTGTTTTAATAATGTGACGTGCGATGTGAATAAGAAGAAAAAGAAGAAAAAGAAAACAAAAGAAGAAGAAAAAGAATGTGATGTAAGCTGTATTAGGATTACAGTGGGGAAGCCAATGCGCTGGTCATCAATCTCACTCTCTTGTCTTCAGCTACCTTGAAACTTGTGGGACTCGATCGCCCACCTTTTCCATTCATCGCTGTGAGAGACGAGTGCATCAACCTCTTGACTACAGCAACACCCCCCATTCCACATACCTTATATATAATTTCCTTGTTTCACGGAACGTCTACATAAAAGTTAGCACGTATTAAACATCTATAGGTGTACCACGAGAACACAAATGGGGGGGGGGGGTGTCTGGATTCAAATAACAGTAACACTGTAACCTGCCAAATATGTCATGTAACTAAGGAGGACTCGCATGGGGCTGGCTACCCTGCCTTGTATAAACTTGAAACCCCACAAAAATTCCATAGCTGCCAAGACACTTCTACAACTCCACGCGGTGATCCTGGATAACAGGCTGCAGTAGGGCAGACTGGCTAAGGAGTAGGGATCAAATAGGGAATGCTAACCCGGTACTCAAAAAAGCTTGCTGAAGTCGGATGTGTTTGACCGAAAGACGCAAATATCGCAGTCAAGCTGTAAACTACGTCACAACGCATTCCATTCTCTCGGCTATATTCTGCTACTTAATCCCTTTCAGGGTTTGGTAGCGAAAGATAGAGAACGAACGAAACCAAGCCAAGCCAAGCCAAGCCAAACCAAGCCAAGCCAAGCCAAGCCAAGCCAAGCCAAACCAAACCAAACCAAGCCAAGCCAAACCAAGCCAACCAAACCAAGCCAAACCAAGCCAAGCCAAGCCGAAAGGTTGTTCTTGTTCTTGTTTAATGTCCACAATGGGTAAGTTTACCCTTTTGTGCGCCCTGAAAAGGACGTTAAGTGACGGGTTGTAGTAGCTTTCCTTACAACTCGAGCACGCTGATGAAGATGGACTGCGGTCCTCCAGACAGTTGTGCTATGCTTGGCTTAATCTTCGTAGCGCTCACTACTACGGGGATCCCATCGATCCCATCGTAATCTTTGCTTATCCTCTAACAGAACTGACTGGATGCTGGAACACTGCTCATCGTAATCTTTGCTTATCCTATAACTATTGTATTTATTGTTTACATATTTCTCCATAGATGGAGGCACTGCATTCAGACAATAATATCATGGGTACGGAACTCAAGAAAATATTGGATGAAGAAGTTGCAACTAACCAGGATGAATCGGTGAACACAAATTTGTTGCTTTAAATACTTCTTTCTAGTTTATCCTTCAATTAATCCGACCTATTTCTTTCTAGTTCATCCTTCAATTAATCCGACCTATTTCTTTCTAGTTTATCCTTCAACTAATCCTTCCTATTTCTTTCTAGTTTATCCTTCAATTAATCATACCTATTTCTTCTAGCTTATCCGTCAATTAATCCGACCTATTTCTCTCAGAAAAATAGAGGCAGACGACGTCTCTCAATGCCATACAGGAAATACCTTGAAATAACCACATATTCAACGTCAGTGTCCAGTCGGTGTTGCGCTTATGGAGTGGACATATGGAGAACGAATAAGGACATACAACAAAGACTCCAGCCCTTCGTTAAGAGATGCCTACACAGGATAATGGGCATAAAGTGGCAGGACATGGTGAGGAGGGACTAAGACATGTGGGAAACAAGCCAACAACATCCATTGGAACAACAAATTTAGCGAAGAAAATGGGGATGGCTAGAACATACACTGCAGAAGGCACCATCCAACATAGCCAGACAGGATCTTACATGGAATCCTCAAAGGGAGAGAGAGTTTGAGCCAAAAAAATACACGAAGAAGAGAATGTGAGAAGGAACTAAAATTAAATGATTACACGCGGAGAGAGGCAGACGGACTTTGATTGATTGATTGATTGATAGATTACACGCGGAGAGAGGCAGAAAGATTGATTGATTGATTGATTGATTTATTTATTACACACGGAGAGAGGCAAAAAGAGCAGACGGGCTTTGATTGATTGATTGAATGATTACACGCGGAGAGAGGCAGAAAGATTGATTGATTTATTTATTTATTTATTTATTACACACGGAGAGAGGCAGAAAGAGCAGCCGGGATTTGATTGATTGATTGATTGATTGATTGATTGATTGATTACACACGGAGAGAGGTAGAAAGAGCAACCCAGCGACGGGCTTTGATTGATTGATTGATTGAACCACACCTATTTCCCTCACTATATTAGACGCCCATGTCAGATGTCTCTCGACGTTTTACCCCGGTCTTAACCACAAACAAATTGGCGGGAGTCCGCTTAGTGTTCTCAACGTACTTGAGCTATCTTTATACATTGATCTGAATCAACAAGGTAGCTTGAATGACTGGCAACACTACTGACAAACAAACATTTGCAGTGCTGCCCTCAAACAGTTGTTATATCTGTATAAAGCATTAGTTAGACCTAGATTGGAGTACTGTGTACAGGTCTGGAGTCCTTATCGTAGAGTGGATATAAACATCCTGGAGTAAAGTAAAGTAACCCATAGCATTGCTGCCGTACAGGGCTAACACTTCTTGTTTGCGACCTCACATTTCAAAGGCTCGGCTATATGAGGGCGGCAGCCATCTCCTCTCCCTCGTCGCTTTTACTTCCCGAACTGAACCGGTACCAAATGAAGGCTGGGTCGACCCCGGAGCTGTTGCATTCTGAAAAAACATTTCCGCCTCAACTGGGAAATGAACCCAGGACCACTCAGATGCGAAGCAGCGCGCTAACCTCTTCGCTACGCGGCTCCCTAAACATGCTGGAAAGGATATAAGAAAGAGTGACAAAGCTGATAGTGGGATTCCAAAATTACAGTTATGAGGAAAGACTCAGAAAAACCGGCCTACGGTGTCTAGAAAAGAGAAGAATTCGTGGTGACAATACAGGTTTATAAGATGATCAGAGAAATGGATTAATTAGACTATAACAAGTTTTCCAAATACAACCACCGACAAGAACAAGAAGGCATAACTACAAATAAACAAAAGAAATGTCCAGATTAAATAGTACGAAATATATTTTTAGTCAGAGGGTGGTGAATGTTTGAAATCCATTGTCACAGGAAGTAGTGGAGGCAGGGACAATTAATGCATTCAAGAATAGACTAGATGCGCATAGCTTTGACAGCAAAGAAATGTAAATGAAACTGGTTGTATACAGACTCTGCAGAGTCTTCTAAACCAGTATAAAGACGTTCAGTTAAGTTAAAAGACCAGTGATATTACGGAACTCAAAATATTCAAACTTTAGGTTGTTTTTTCTTGTTTTGTTTTTTTAATTAAAGATTTACCGTTCTGGATTCTACTGGCGAAGGCACACCATTTAGTCCTCAAGTAACCACATCTTTTTCCCGCACAAAAATAGTAACTCACTTTAGGCTGCTCTCAAAGCTGTACCCCGGTCTTAACCCTAAACCAATTTGTGAGTCTGGTGTTCTTGTCGCCCTTTGCCTATCTTTATACATTAATCTGAACCAACAAGATAGCTTGGCTGACTGGCAGCACTACCGACAAACACAAATTTGCATCGCTGATTTCACACATGAGTTGTTCTAAAGACTTCAGGGAGGTCATACGTCTTAGTGCGAACTGGAATTGAAAGTTCTCCAACTATTGAGTCTTTTTTGTGTGTGTGTTTTTTTTAGTGGTTTGATTACAGGTTTATCTTTATGGATTCTACTGCCGAAGGGACGCCTTTTTCAACCCAAGTCCTTTGGGTAATACCAGGATGTATTGGCCAGTGTATGGATGGGTGTATATGTTTGTATCTGGTAACCTACATTAACTAAACCATCATTCCAACCCTACTCTACGCCTGCGAAAGCTGGACTGTGTACTCTGGGCATGCAAGGAGGTTAAACCACTTCCGCACAGGTTGCCTGAGGTGAATACGCAACATCCGATGGCAAGATCGTGTCATTGACATCAACTGCTGACATGCCCAGCATCAATGCACTGCTAGAAAAAGCACGACTAAGATGGTCCAGACACCTCGTTAGAATGTCAGACGAACAGCTCTCAAAAAAGTTCCTCTACATCGAACTGAGGGAGGTATGGCGCGAGAGAGGGCACACAAAGAAACGTTTTAAAGACAGTCTGAGGGACTCAATGAAAATTTGCCACATAGATGTCACCACCTGGAAATGTCGTGCGCAAAACAGATCTGACTGGAGAAGCGCAAAATGGGTGTATCTACCAGCGAAGACCACCGTGTTCTGAAACACAGAGCAGACGCGAGACTAGGAAATCACCAGAAGCGGGAACACCATCACCTTCTACAGACCTTGTGTGGCTGTTATGCCTGTTCAGCCACATGCGCACCGACATCCATCAGGGAAAGCTGTGACAGGATGATGTCGACGTTCCTCATCGACAACAATGGACGGCTATTATTATATTAATAACAAACCTGGATGCTGCTGTCATGTCTTTAGAAACAGTCAACTACATTTTGCAGTTGTCCCATTGCATATAACAATAAGTAAGATGGCCGCGCCTGACAGGCTGCCCTTCGACTCGCTCCAGTGTTTGTGTCGTTTTCTGATGTTTGCTAGTTCATGTTTGTATTATAATTGACAGCTCCTTTGCCAGGTGGTATCAAGTTCTTTATTCTGTAGAATTTATGTGCTTTCATTTGGTTATCCTGTTTATTTTGTTTTATCTTACTGCATTTTTGACTGGCTTAAGCCGTGGGAAACCAGTCCTTGATGGCGTTCAACATCCCGCTTAACTGCACCCTGAAATTCAGCGCAAGTTAACGCTATTCAAGGGCCTTCCTGCTTGGACTGAAATTGCCTTCCTTCTGTCCCTGACCACTGAAGGTTACACGATACCTCTCCAAATTTCGTATCAGCACAGTAGGAGTCACGCTGACCCGAAGGTGGACACAATCCAGAGGCATCAGGGGCGGAACAGAAAAAAAAAACAGGGAGTCAAACATGGACAAAAAAAGCCTGACACAAACATTGGTCCAACACACACTCCTCGCTACTCCCATCCCGAGGCAGTAGAGTACTCGGCTCCACCTGAGGAGTCTGTAGGGATTTCGGTCGACAAGCTACGCATGAACAAGCCCCAGCAGTTGGACATGGTAGTGGTCGATCGACGCAACAGGCCGTAGATGCCTAGGAGAACATAATTATTGTTCTTATTAACCCATAACATGTGAAGGAAGACTAACGTCTGGTCAAGCAAAATATAATGATCAGACATGTTATTCAGGGTCAGGCAAAACATACTGTTCAACACCCTCACCGTGACTTCCTCGTTACCTTTCATGGAAACGGGCCCTTTTCATTGCAGCCTGGCTAACAAAGTGAGGGATCGACATGATCCCTGTAGTAGTGAGTGACATGCAGATGAAGCCAAGCATAGCACATCCGTCTAGAGGGCCCCGGTTCACCTTCATCAGCACGCTCGGGATGTGTGGAAAGCTACTGCAGCCGGCCACTTAACGTCCTTTTCACGGCTCACAAAAGCGTTAGCCTACTCATTGAGATCATTCGAAATTACAACAACAACAATCCTATATCACACTGACTTAATTAACTGGTTACCTACCACAAGCCGCTCCCAGCGCCAGAACACTTATTTAGCCGCGGCCATAAGCCGCTGTGACCGCCAATGTTTGTTTCATAGTAAAACAAGTTATAAATTTATAGTGTTCCTTTCCGTTTCGGTACGAGATTTTAATTTACCGAAGGGAAGTTGATTTTTTAATCACATGTGGACAAAATCGGATGTTAAAAATTGTATTCTTGTCATAATTATCATATTTTCAAGCTAGTTACCGAACTGTAAAAAATTGTTTACCATGGCAACAAACGATAAGGTCACCAAAAGCACTTGTTCGGCTCGTCTAACTATTGAACAGGCTAGAAACTTGTTTCAACAGATAAATAATACATCTAATGAAGACGAGGTAAGTGAAACAGATGTCGATAATAATGATTCAATTGATTTTGATGAATACGAAAAAAATAGTAGTGATAGAAGATGGTGCACGTCCTGGACCATCAAAATTCCCTTAAAAGGCTAAGACGGCTGCTAGATTTACAAATAGTTCAGTAAAAAATGGAGCTCAAGGAAGGGAACAGTGGCACCAAGTAACTGAAGGGAAGGTGAAACAACAGGCAGTATTCCCTTTGTTCCAACTCGTGAACCAGGTATGCATGCAAAACTAGATGCATCTTCCTCTGAACTAGATTGTTGGTTTGCCTTGATAACACCAGATGTGTTAGATTCATTGGTATCAATGAATATGCAGAATTGAAGAAATCCAAACAAGTTTCTTTACAAAATTCTACACTTGCAAGTTGGAAGCCTATCACTGAATATGAGCTGTTAAAATTTTTGGCCGTGATTATTGCAATAGGTTTAGGTAAAAAAGCATCGGTGAAGGATTATTGGGCACACAAGCCGCACAACTACAACCCATGGTACAGTCAGATGTTTCCCAGATTGAGATTTGAAATCATTTACCACACCATGATGCATGTTGGAGATGCTGAATCTGTAGGCAAGGACAAAATAGAACCATTCTTGAATTCACTAATAGCAGTTCCAGGATGCATTTTATCCATTTCAGGATCTGGCCATTGATGAAATGGTAATAGGCTATAAAGGACGCTGGAAGCACAAGCAGTACAATGCCTCCAAGCCAAGCAAGTATCACATCAAGACTTTTGGCTTGTGTGATTCTACTACAGGGTATGTCTACTCTGTATTGACATACTTTGGAAAAAACACATCATATCTCCTTTCCAATGACCGTACAAGTCAGGCCGTGAAGGTGTTTGATTACCTGCTGCAAGGAATTGGAAAAGGCCACCATGTATTTGCGGATAGGTACTACACTGTAGACACCGTGATTACATATCTGTTGAGTAGGGGTATTGATTATACTGGCACACTCAACATCAAGAGGAAAAATTTTCCACTTCAGTTTAAGACCATTTCTCTACAGCTCCGAGAAGCTAGGTGGTACAGAAATAATGATGGATCCCAGATATGTGTTGCTTGGCGAGATAAGAAAGCCAAAAGGCCGTGTATTGTTGTCTCCACCAAGACTACAGTTCAGATGGAGCAGGTTACAACTAGACGAGGCAACACAGTTGAAAAATCCAAAGTAGTGCAGCGATACAACATGTGTATGAATGGATGTGACCATAGCGACCAGATGGTATCATACTATGGCAGCTTCCAAAGAAAAACAAGAAAATGGTGGAAAAAAATATTTTATTGGCTCATTGAGGTTTCACAGGTAAATGCTCATATATTATACACGCTCTGTCCTGCTGATGAGTAGCCTATGCCCTTGAAAGTCTTCAAAGAAAATTGTGATCCATCAGCTGACTGAGAAGGCTGCATCCATCATCCCGCAAGAGGCAGTAACCACAAACAGCAATAAAGTTGGGAGAAAATTTAAAGAAGGAAACAAAATTAAAAGATATGAGGGTGCTGTGCATCTTGTGGATCACTCAGACAAAGACAGGAACTGCATTGTATGCTCAACTCCTGCAAAGAGAGCCCGCACAAATTTTTATTGCACTGGTTGCCCAGAAAAGCCACATCTCCATCCGAAGAAGTGTTTTAGAGTGTACGATACACATGATCCTGCAGATGGTGCTCACTAAAGACATTGATGTACTGTAAATAAATTGGAGATATATTTTTTTTTTAAATGTTAATTTTTCCAAAGAAATATTTTTTTTTCTTCAAATGTTTATTTTTCAAAAAATTTTTAATTTTTTCTGATCTTGCCTACATGTGGTTACATTAGCTATTAGAAGTGTAAATATTATCCAATTTCTGTGTTCTTGGATTTGTTTTTCTTATTTTTGGATATACTTTGTGATAACCACCAAGTAAAAGACATTAAATGTTTTGGACATTCAAAAATTTAAGGTGAGTTGGCACTTTTTTTATAATTTTGTAATGCTTTTCTGTTGAAAATAATAATTTACAAATTTCCTACTAAAAAATAACACACAATTGTTTTAGATCTATCTTAGAGAACATTCATTTACCTACAAAATGGTATATCATTCATAAAAATATGTTAATAATTAAGAAAACTGCAGCTAAATTTGTACATACACCTGCAAATGGGAAAATGGGACCTAAATTTAATTCTGCCACATCCTGTTTTTCAATTCAGTAGCTAATCAGTTTTAAAGTTGTGAGTATAAATATATACAAGTTTAAACGTTCAATCTCTCATCACATTGTCTTGTATTCATGAATATTTTCTCACAGAAAAATGCATTGGCTTCAGAACTGGTCTGGGACAGAAATTGACTCAAGCTAAAGACAAATTTATTCGAAGAAGCAAAAGTGAACAGGTGATCATGCTAGCTTCTTCTTCTTCTCCCTCTTTATCGTCTTCGTCTTTTGTGTGTATTATCCCTAGTATGAATCCCGTGCAAGAGAAGGGCAAGAATAGCACTACAGCCCCACAGAGAGCATGTCGTAAGAGGCGACTAACTGTTTGACATGGCATAACAGCCGGCCATGGTTAGGTGGTTTGTTAGCAGCAGCATAGATGGCGCCTAACGGGCTGCGGGTCTACTTTGATCTAGTGTTTGAGTCCATTAAGATGGACTCGCACATCAGTTAACCACCCTTCAAGATACTGGTTGTATACCAGTATAAATACACTGTTGTTGTTACTGTTGTTGTTGTTCTTGTTGTTATGGATCCAGAAGCGTCCGGGTTGTCGTCTACTTTTCTCTAATATTTGAGTCTATTAAGATGGCCTCGGACATCGGTTAACAACCCATCGCGGCACTTGTTTCAATGATGCGCAGTAATGAGCTGCTCGAGCCTTGCCTGCTAAGCAGGAAATCCTAATCTCGACTACATCCATCTCAACCCAGAGCTGGAACCAGCATAGGGGCATCCACCCCTGTAGAAGTAAAGGCCAACTAAGACTAAGACGATTTGGACATTGGTATGAGATCCATGATTGAAAATTTGCGGACGACACAAACTATGTAGGAGTGTCTTATCTATAGCAGAAGTCGATATATTGAGATCAGATTTCGATAAATATTCGAGACTGTTCTGTAGATGGCAAATGGGGTTTAATATAGATAAATGTACAGTCATTCACATGGGTAGATCTAATATGGAACATTATTACAGAATAATAAGAAAAGGTACCTAGGGGTTATAATAGATCATACAGGTAAGGTGAGTGAGCAAGTCCAGGTAGCAGTGAATAAGGGAAAGGCAATGTTAGGAATGATAAAAAGAAATATTAAACATAGGAGTAAGGAAGTGATTGTCAAATTCTATTAAGCATTAGTTATACCTAGATTGGAGTACTGTGTACAGGTGTGGGATACCTATCGTAGAGGAGATATAAACATGCTGGAAAGGATACAAAGAAAAACACCAAAACTGATAGTGGCATTCCAGAATTACAGTTCTGAGGAAAGACTCCGGAAAAAATGGCCTACACTGAGAAAAGAGAAGAATTTGAGGGGGCAATACAGGTTTATAAGATAATCACAAGAAAGGTTGAATTAGACTGTAACACGTTTTTAACAATACAGCCACCCACAAGAACAAGAGGGTACAGGTACAAAGTAACTAAAGAAAGGTCCAGATTGGATATTAATAAACTTTTAGTAAGTCAGATTGTGGTGAATGCTTGGAATGCATTGCCCTAGGAGGAAGTCGAGGCAGGGATAGTTAATGCATTTAAGAATAGATTGGATGCGCACAGCTTTTACAACAGAGTAATGCAAATGTAACTGATTGTATACAGACTCTGATGAGTCTTCTAAACCAATGTAAAAACGTTAAGTTAAGTTAGTTTAAGAAGATATGTCTTATATAAGTTAGCCTGTAAGTCACATTCCAATAAACAAATTTTGTAAAATTTCCTGCTCCAGTAGATTTTTTTTTATTGTTTCCAGATTTTCCACATAAAATTGTAACAAATTACAATTTTCTGTACTTAATTATACTTTCAAAATCAATAACAAATATGTTATTTCGAATACCAACATTGGTGAGTAGTTTTACTCTTTTGTGCGCCCTGAAAAGGACGTTTCGTGTTGCAGTAGCTTTCCTCACATCCCGAGTTTGCTGATGAAGGTGAACCGGGGTCCTCCATGTGATTGTGCTATGCTTATCTTCACCTGCGTGTCGCTCACTACTACGAAGATCACGGCGATCCATCACCTAGTTAACCAGCCTGCCATGAAAACATCCCGTTTCCAGGAATGGCTGCAAGGAAGCCAATGTGAAGGTCTTGGCCAGTATGTTTTTCCTGACCCTGACGAACATATCTGATCGATATATTTTGCCTGACCAAACGTTAGTCTTCCTTCTCTATAACAAATATAAACTGGATTACATTATTTTAATGTATAAACAATTTATAAATCAGTCTATTTCACCGCGCCTTTATCCATTACTTTCAGCTGGAAGGACTCACTCCTACAGAAGATGGACCATCTAGATCAAAATGGACATAAATGAAAGGATACTCCAAGACCTGCAGAAGGAAACAAGGATAGAGAATTTTAAACAACTGGTTTTCAGAATTTAAGAAATAAATGCAATAAAAATCAATTACCAGTAGTTTGATCAATAATTTAAAGTGAGAAGTAAAAGAGGTCTAGGTTTGAGTGATAGTTATATTCATACAAACATGTATTAATTCATCCATTTTAAGTTCATGACTCAGTGGTTTGCCAATGGTTCACCCATCACTCAGTGGTTTGCCAATGGTTCACCCATCACTCAGTAGTTCACCAATGGTTCACCCATCACTCAGTCGTTCGCCAATGGTTCACCCATCACTCAGCGGTTTGCCAATGGTTCACCCATCACTCTGGTTTGCCAATGGTTCACCCATCAATCAGTGGTTTGCCAATGGTTCATCCATCACTTAGTAGTTCACCAATGGTTCACCCATCACTCAGTCGTTCGCCAATGGTTTGCCCTTCAGTCAGTGGTTCGCCAAAGGTTCACCCATCACTCAGTGGTTCGCCAATGGTTCACTCAATAGTTCGCCAATGGTTTACCCATCACTCAGTGGTTCGCCAATGGTTCACCCATCACTCGGTAATTCGTCAATGGTTCACCCATCACTCAGCAAGTAGTCATTGGTTGGTTTAAAATTCAGCGTATGCTTGTAATTTATGTAGTTAACTTATCTTAAAAGTTACAACATAAATCTACACCACGACACGACTTCAACACAGTCGGACACAGTAAACACTATCCTGACCATAAAACAAACAGTATCATTTATTACACGAATAATCATTGCACAATATCATGGCACAATATCAACAATATCAACAAAAACCAAAGAATTTCTAAACTTAATAATCACGTTATATATATATACAGTTCTGCCGAGCAAAGAACAGGAGTTGGACTTTGTTGCCAGAGGCTAAATAAGACGCACGCCATGGGAGCATTTAGTTGGTGTAGGTGTGCGTTTTGACAAACAGGAGAAGGGCGGAAGTTGAGTCACCTTAAAACCAATAATTTTGGGCAGATGGGACTCGAAAGCCTGGGAAGGCAGCTCATCTAGGAGAAGGAAAACTTTGCATTCCAAATCATCTGAAGCCTTGCAGATACGATACTGGCGTTTCTTGTCGGGTTTTGTCAGATATGGCTGTGGAACCTGTTTTCTGATTACTCTGAAAGTTGGTCAGCATCTACCAATCCTGACAACAGACGATGTGCGAAGGAGCATATGCAAGAGGATACAATGCCTTATCTTAGAGCGAGGAAAGAGAACATCAGCTGAGTGTTGTGGTAGGGCAGGCCAGGCACTTAGCCTTGGTTGGTAGCTGGTCTAGGAGTGAAGCCCCAAGAGGCGAACAGATAGAGCATTGCTATGCTGATTGGGCAGTATCACCTTTTCCTTGGAGTAAACATTGCAGACCGAAAGAGGGACCATACAGCATGGGCAACACATGGTCTCTATATTTGTGCCCGGGCTTTTGTGCTGATATCACAATTACTGTCGTCTGACAAGATGAAAAGAGCCAATGATACGTCTCAACCCAGTTTCTACGTCTATATCTATATCTGCAACAACAACACTTTACAACCTCAAGAAATATTATAGACGTCTTCTTCTGCACCCTCACCATCGGATTACGTACTCAGTCGATTTGTGCATTAACACACAATCAGTTCACGAATCTGTACGCTCACACATAAACCATGCAAACTTCCAGACTCACGCCCCAGTCTTCCTGCCAGTCATTTCAGAGCTAGACATGTTTTTATGAACTGTATCATTGTATCAGTAACACCATAGCAGTAGCACTGTAACAGTAGCACTGTAACAGTAGTACTGTAACAGTAACACTGTAACAGTAACAATGTAACAGTAGCACTGTAACGGTAACACTGTAACAATGACATTGTAACAGTAACACTGTAACAGTAGCACTGTAACAGTAGCACCGTAGCAGTAGCACTGTAGCAGTAACACTGTAACAGTAGCACTGTAACAGTAACACTGTAACAGTAGCACTGTAGCGGTAACACTGTAACAGTAACACCGTAACTCCTCCAGGTGATGGTTTCCTACTGCAAGTTTGTTCAGTACGTGTGTTCAATCATTGAGTTCACTGAGTACATCCACGGATATTAGACTAACACCCCGGCATCCACAGAATGTCACCTTTCCGAAACTGCCATTGTGAACTGCAGTGTTACTGTTACAGTTGGTCAATGCTTCATCTATCACTCACCAGTTGTCACCAATCACTCACCAGTTGTTACCAATCACTCAATCACTCACCAGCTGTCATCAATCACTCACCAGTTGTCACTAAATCACTCACCAGTTGGAGAGTGATGACTAGGCAAGCACTCCAAACACTAGTCATCACCCCTCCCCCCTCCCTTTCTAGAAACCAATATAACAGTCCATTACCAGTAAGATCAAGAATTGATAATAAGAAGCACAAATTGAATAGATGTAAGTGATATTCATACAAGTAATTTATTCCCTGTAAGTTCATCACTCAGAAGTTTTCTAATCGTTCACCTATCACTAAATCACTCAGCAATGGTTCATCCATAACTCAGCAGATGGCCACTCGTTCACTCAATCACTCAGCAGTTGGAGAAATGGTAGGCATGCACTTCTTCTTCTTCTGCGTTCGTTCTCAATCTGCCGCTACCAAGTCCTGAACAGGACTTTGCAAGTAGCAGGATGTCTTCCAGAGAATGGAATGCAGGGTGTCGCTAGTTTACAGTTTGACTGCAATATTTGCACCTTTCGGTCCGACACATCCATCTTCGGCAGAAGGCGTGTACTAAATGGCAGGAAGGGCGAAGCCTAAGCAAGCACAGTCCCCATTCCCTCCTCGCTCCAGCGGAGGTAAGCAGGTCAGAGATTGGACAGATGATACAGCTGTCCCTGCCCTATTGGCTATTCTCCTGGTTTCCTACAGCAGGTATGCATATAAGTGACCACTCTCACGTTTGTCTGTGAATGTGTTCAATCAACAATGCCAGCCCTTGCATATGTGTTTTATTCTGAGTCCTCACTGGTGAGTACTTCCACGGATCTTAGACTAACACCTTGGTGTCCACAGACTAACAACCCACAAAATGTATCCTGTCCGAAACTGCTATTGTAAACTGCCAAGTAATTTAGATTAAATATCAGTGATCAATGATGTTCAATCAATAAACGCACAGTGCTAGTGCTACATTGGAGTACAGGTTGACAAGAAGAACCCATCACTCAGCAGTTGGCCATTGGTTCACGCATCACTCAGCAGTTGGTCAATGGTTCAGCCATCACTCAGAAGTTAGTCAATGGTTCAGCCATCATTTAGAAATTGGTCAATGGTTCAGCCATCACTCAGCAGTTGACTAATCGTTTACCGATCACTCAACAGTTGGCCAATGGTTCACCCAACACTCAGCAGTTGGTCAATGGTCCACCCATCACTTGGTCCATGGTTCACCCATCACTCAGCAGTTGACAGCCTGTGGTCATTGGTTGGTTTCAAAATATAGACTATGTGTTATGTTTCACTACACCGTGTTAAGTTGTGTTACAAATGTGGATAAATGTACAGTCATCGACATGGGTTGATCCAATATGGAACATAATTACAGATGGAAATGAACAATATTAGAATGATAGAAAAGGAAAGCGACCTAGGATTTAAATAGATGAAATTGGGCAGTAAAAAGGGCCAATATAAAAATAAATATTAAACAAAAGAGCAAGGAAGTGATAGTTAAACTCTATAAAGCATTAGTTAGACCTAAATTGACGTGCTGTGTACAGGTGTGGGGACATTATCGTAGAGGGGACATAAACAAGCTGGAAAGGATACAAAAAAGAGCGACAACGCTGATAATGGGAATCCAGGTGACTTTATTCTGTTCTGTTTCCAAGAATCACTGCACTCCGGGCATACCCATAGGTGCTCAGTCTCTCTCATCAAGTGGCGTAGTAAGGTATGGATGCTGATGGTCCCTGTAGCTCGCTGGTTGTACACTCTCCTGCTCTGTCCTCTCATTCGCCCCACTCCGCTCGAACCTCGTTTAATGTCGAAACTTTGCAGTCTGTGGATTGCTGCTTCATCTATTGCGAAGTCCTCATACAGCAGTCGGTCATTGATTGATTTCAAATGTCACATCTATGACTAAATAAAAAAACGGATAAATTAGACTTAAACAAGTTTTTTTTTCAAAATACAACCACCTACAAGAACAATAGGTTCTTGATATTCATAGCTACAAATTAACTAAAGATTATAAATATTTTTTTGTCATCGTTCTCAATCTCCCTTACCAAGCCGGTTTTGCAAACAGCAGGATGTAGTCCGTAAAACGGAATGCGTTGTTACAGCTTGACTGCGATATTTACAGCTTTCGGTCCGACACATCCGTCTTGGAATGCATATTGCTACAGGACAAGGAAAAAAAACAATACCACTGTAACATTAACACTGTAACAGTAGCACTGTAACAGTAGCATTGTAACAGTACCACTGTAAATTACTGTTTCCTATTGCAGGTATACGTGTGTTCAATCCGTTTGTTTCAATCGTTTGTTCAATACGTGTGTTCAATCACTAAGTACTTCCACGGACTAACACCCTGGTATCCACAAAATGTCCGAACTGCCATTGTGAACTGCCAATAGCAGCGATCAATGATATTCACTAAACAGTGAATGGATCATTTCTCATTTCCTTCTCGATTCTTCATCATACTTGATCATGTGTGATACAGGTTTGTTGTTCTGCTGCTGTTGTTGAATGCCAAACATTGTGCGCCCTGATAATTGTGTTAAGTGGCGGGTTGTAGATGAAGGTGGACCATTGTCCTCCAGGCAGTTGTGCTATGATTGACTTTATCTGCACGATGCTCACTACTACGAGAATCACATCGATCCACATATTGTAATCCAGAATGCTTTGAAAACAATATGTTTGCAGGAACGCTACATGGAAGAGAGATAGTCTATTTCGTCAGTATGTTGTGCCTGACCCTGATGCGACGTCCTGGTCAGTATGTTGGGCCTGACCCTGACGCGACGTCCTGGTCAGTATGTTGTGCCTGACCCTAACGCGACGTCATGGTCAGTATGTTGTGCCTGACAAGACAAGCATCTCAGTCCTCTGTACAGCTTTTATAGGAACAATTTCTTGGTCTTCTAAAATATGTTTCATCTCCATGGCCTGGATTCGTCTCTTCATTATGTAATATTGTGTTCATATGTTTTATTATTATGTCATGTTACGGTAATCCTATGCCATTTCGTGTTATTTCATGTATTTCAATGTCATGACGTGTTATGTCACGCAATTTTTTTTTTCATGTTATGTTATTGCTGTGTAATGTTATGACATGTTATGTTAATGTAATGTAATTTTATGTTATGCTATAATTAGCCAACATCAAATCATTGAGTTCAAGGTCACCATCCAACAAACGTGCCACTGATGTCAATTTCCAGAATACAAGTTATATTAGTTATATATTATTTTATATTTTCTGATTTGATTTTATGTTATTGTTATGCTATGTTATTCCCCAATCAGTCCAACTCCAAATGGAAGAAAGACATGGACGTAAGAAATAGACCTGACCCAATTCACCAGAAACCAACAAAACACTATCTTTCGCCTGCGAGCAGGCCACTGCAACCTATTTGGCAACCTACATCAGCTCAGGATGTTCCATACAAGTGGATGCTCATGTAGAACTTTAGCCCAGACCCCAGAACATATCGTACAGTACTGCCCAGCATACGATACTAAATCTAGCCTGAGAGTGCTGTGGGGCTACCACCCGGACCTGGGGAGGACTGTGGACTTCATCCGACACAACTACAGATCTAGCATGACCAAAAAGCCGCAGAAGACGATGTTATTTTATGTTATTTTAAGTAGCTGCACTGTTAAATTACATGTTATGATGTGTTACTTAGAACCGACATCACTGCATTTCACCTGTTTACAGATGCCCTGAACGTGGTTACAGCAATAAAAAGCCATAACAATACAGAACTTAATGACTCTGTCAACTATGCCAACAGTCTGCACCAAAAAAAGTAGTGGTACAGTGGGTTCAATCCCACTGTAACATCCTTCTTCTTCTTCTTCTTCGTACGCTGTCAAACGTCAATCTGTATTTTTTTCGAAAAAAGCAGCGGTCATCCTGAGGCTGTCGACACTGCCATAGAGCTTGTCTAGTGTTGCCACTGGTGATGGCCGCATGTGCTTTCTCTGGTCCTTGTATGTCGGGCAGTTTTGTAGCAGATGTTCAGCGGCCATTTTTCCGGTACCACAATTGCATTCGTCAGTGCCACCTATCTTTAATTTATTGAATAGGTGGTACCTCAGCCTGTTGTGGCCTGGGCGGAGTCTGACCACGACCTGCTCTCTTCTGTTCAACTGGTAATAGGCATCATTATTTGTGTAGCAGTATGTTCTGTTTCCCATTTGGCCATGTATCTGGCTCTAATAAGCCTTTTGGACTCTTCGTAGGTCACACTAGAATCTGGTTGTGATAGTCTTGCACCTTATTTTACCAGTCTGTCTGCCTCCTCGTTGCCTTGGATGTTAGTGGGATAGAACCCACTGTACTCTTTTTGGTGTGAACTGCTGGCATAGTTGACAGAGTACTGCTCTTAAATCATTAAGTTCAGTATTTTTCTCGCTTTTTAGTGCTGCGACTATGGCCAGGGCATCTGTAAACAGGACTATCTGGCTTTCATTTCTTTTGCCTGTCAGCATTGTACCTCAGGGTTATTATGTCTCTTCTTTCTTTTTTCAGGCTGGCTGTTCTTGTTTGCAATACCTGGTACATTTTCTACCACCTCCGGAAATATATGCTGCTTCCAGGTAGGTTTGCGTACAGTAGGGATGGGCTTTGGTGTTGTTAATGTGTTCATAGGGTCTTCGCATAGTCTCTGATGCATTTGATGGTCTGTCAGTCTTATTATTTTCTCTGCTTACTGCTGGGCTCTGAAGTCTCTTCTGTCGGTCATGGATTGCAGATTTGTAATCTTTTCAAGTTCTACAATTGGCGTTGACTTCATGACTTATGTTATAACTCTCATGGCTTGGTTTTGAAGTTTGCTAATTTTGTCAAAGTTTACCTTTGCTGCTGTTGTCCATGCCGCAATGCCATACTCGAGAACTGGTCTCACTCTTCCAGTGTACAGTTTCTTTAGTATACTTTCGTCTGCTACCCAGCATGTGCCAGCAAGTTTCCTCATGATTGCCATTCTTTGTCTGGCTCTCATTCGGTTTCTCTCGATCTGACTTTTCCATGTCATGCGCCGATCAAATGTGACTCCCAGGTAGTTTGGGTTATCGTTTGGCCGCAGATATTTGCCGTTAAGACTTATTTTGATGTTATGTGGTTTGTTTGAAAGCGACAATATCGTACATGTTGTTTTTTCCTCATTTAGTTTGACCAGCCGTGAGTTCGCCCACTCCTCCAGCCCTAGCTAAACGTTATACAACATACCTACACTCAGGACCGATACCTCCAGTCTCTCGTAACTCCAACACAATACGTGTCTGCATAGAAATGGAGACGATGGACGCATTGGAAACTTCCGCCTGTCTAGGTCAACTCTATACAAAATGTATACTCATCTGTCCCGGTCAACTCAATACTAAACGTATACTCGCCTGTCTCGGTCAACGCTGTACTAAATGTATACTGGCCTGTCCCGGTCACCTCTATACTAAATGTATACTGGCTTGTCCCGGTCACCTCTATACTAGACGTATACTCGCCTGTCCCGGTCACCTCTATACTAAATGTATACTTGCTAGGATCCGTCACCTCTATACTAAACGTATACTCGCCTGTCCCGGTCACTTCTATACTAAATGTATACTCGCCTGTCCCGGTCACCTCTTTACTAAACGTATACTCACTAGGATCCGTCACCTTCTCGAAGCCGCGCAGCCGATCGAA
Organism: Ariolimax columbianus; assembly: GCA_036924085.1. Classification (NCBI taxonomy): domain Eukaryota; kingdom Metazoa; phylum Mollusca; class Gastropoda; order Stylommatophora; family Arionidae; genus Ariolimax; species Ariolimax columbianus. The sequence goes on from JAVGWX010000010.1 coordinate 39,553,078, forward strand.
CACCGCCATGGACCACATCTCAATCTACTGCTGTGTAATTGAAACACCCAGAGAGAACCAAACTCCTTTAATCTTCACCTTTATCGATTTAAAGAAAGCATTTGGCTCTGTACAGCCACTTTTCGTCTGCCACTCGCTGCTGGACCAAGGCATTGTTTCTGACTATGTCAAAACCCTTGCTAACTACTACTGAAGACTGTACGAAAACCTGTCACCACTTTCAAAGATCGTTAATAGTATCCGACCAGAAAGGTGTTTGCCAGGGAGATCTTGTCGTAGCAAGATGATTTAGTGCCCATCACAGAAACAAAGACCTGAACCAGATGGTAGCTATGCTTCATAAAGTAGGGAGAACAACGGGCCTCGAGGTGAATATCTCGAGAAAATGTAAATAAACTCTGGGAAAATATATCCTTGGGAAAATATATCCTATGCCAAAAATTTAAACGATAATCTTGCTATCATCCAGGCAGCAAAGAAATCAATTCCACGTGGAAAGCGGAAAATCTATTAACCCTATTGGGGCAATAAACTAGGGAAAATGCACAAGGAACTAAGTGAGGCAAGAGATACCTTGGAAAAAAATTCCTTAAACAAAAAAACCGGGAAACACAGCAAAATTAAAAACACATTCATAAAGAAAAAGAAGGGTGAGATCCAAAGAAATTGGCAGAAAAAGACTGAAAGCCTCAACATGGACAGGGATACAAGTAAACTCTGGAAGCTGATAAGAGCCTTTAATGAAGAATCCAGAGGGAGTCATGGGAAGACACTCATTAAGGAAAATGAGAAACATCACACAGGGAAAATGGCAGCAAACATCCTGGCTGAATTTTTCAGAGAGGGGGGTACTACAACATTGACACAAGAACGCAAAGTAGAGGTCAAAAAAGAGAAAAAAGAAAACCTGAAGACACAGAATGCAGATCCATGAATGAAGGCATCATTCAAAATAGTAGAGATAAACACTGCTATTCAGAAACTGTACAAAAACAAGAAAGCTCCAGGAAAAGATGGCATCACAAATGAAATGATTAAAAACCTAGATCAAGGGTCAAGAATAAAACTCCTTAAAATCGTAAATCAATCATGGAGCACGGGTAGGATCCCAGACCAGTGGCGGGAGGCTATTATTATCCCAATCAGAAAACCACAAAAAGGTCAAGCCAAGCAACGAAAGCTATAGGCCAATAAGCATGCTCAGCTGTGTTGGAAAAGTCATGGTAAAAATGATAAACGACTAATAAAACATCTGGAAAAATACCAGCTCCTACTCAATTCACAGTCGGCCTTTAGGAAAAACCGCAACAGCAGACCAACTAGTGTACCTAACCCACAAAATAGAAAACGCATTCCAGGGTAAAGAAAAAGTACTTGTGGTCTTTTTGGATATAGCAAAAGATTTTGACAAGGTATGGAGAGAAGGACTCTTCCTAAAACTATTAAACAATAACATAGAAGGGAGAATGTACAGCTGGATACAAGACTTCCTCCGACGCAGAACAACAAGAGTCAAATCAGATGGATCACCGAGCCATAGAATAACTCTCCAACAAGGCGTACCCCAGGGAGGAGTCATCTCTCCAACCTTCTTTATCCTGGTCATAAACGACATAGCGGGAAAACTCCAAAAGAAAGTATCCAGTGTCCTACACGCTGACGACTTCGCAATGTGAGTGCTGCAGAAAAACTACCAACAGCTAAAAAAAGAATGCAGACAGCACTGGACACTGTTGGAAAATGGGTTACAGATTGGGGATTGCAGATTAACATCTCAAAGACAGTCACAACATGCTTTTAACTGTCCAACACCAAGGAAGAAACAAAACTTAATCTAAATGACAAAGATCTTGTACAAGAAAATGCCCCTGTGTATTTCAGAATTAAAATGGACAAGAGAGACACATGGAGGAAACACATACAGAAGATAGAACAAAAAGGAACCAGAAAACTATCCCTCATGAAGAAGCTGCACGGAACAAGCTGGGCTGCAAATAGCAACATCCTTAAAAATGTATTCACGGGCACAGTCAGGCCAGAACTTGACTAAGGGATGATAGCCTGGACCATCAAAAATAAACACGGAACGCCTAAAAATTCAGGCTTAAGGATAATAACAGTAGGAATGGCTTGGCTTGGCTTCGTTTGTTCTCAATCTCCCACTACCAAACCCTTAAAGGGCTTAAGTAGCACAATGTAGTCCAGAGAACAAAATGCGTTTTGTCGTAGTTTACAGCTTGACTGCGATATTTGCACCTTTTGGTCCAACACATCCGACTTCAGCAAGCATTTTTTGAGTACCGGGTTAGCATTCCCTCTTAAATCACTTCTCCTTAGCCAGTCTGCCCTGCTCCAGCCTGTTATCTAGGATCATCGCGTGGAGGTGTAGAAGGGTCTTGGCAGCACTGATGTTAGCAGTCAGCTGTGGGTTGCTAACCACTGCAGCTCATGCGCTGCTCAGCATCTTCATCCCACAGAAGGAATGAAGACTACACCAATCCAGAAAATGGAAACATATACAAATATAAGACCTCTAAATACCAGAAGAGTGGAAAGAGTGCTGACATAGTGAAAAGATGCTACGCATGCCTGATCATCCCATACATATCAAACTGAAACACCCAGTTAAAAATAGGCTAAAGAGAACCAGCTTCATCCATATATCCAACCACCTGCACCAAAAATATGGAGAACTAATTCCCAACCAACCTACAGAAATAGAAATGCTAATCAACTATGAAGAGCCAAGCTGCAACATAAACAACATCGAAATAAGTACAGGGATCCCAGGATTCAGAAGAAAAGACCAACACAGTGTTCACAAGCTGAAAATTTTTGCACAAACAATAATTGAAGAGAAATATAATACCAAGGAATGGACACAGGTGTACACAGATGGATCAGCAGAGGGGGCAGTCCGAAGCGGGGGAGGAGGCATATTCATAAGACACAAAAGTGTAAGTATAACAGAAGAGACCCTCCCAACAGGAAAGTTGTCCAGAAACCCCAGAGCAGAATCGAGGGCCCTCCTGCGAGCACTAAGAATACTTCAAACAGAAAGGCAACCTCCAACAAAAATAGATGTATTCACGGACTGCAGAGTACTTTTAGAAACTGCACATGTTAACATACCTACCCTGGGCATTATAGTCCTAGCTAGTATTTTACTATGCTACATCAAGTTTTAAGGTCCTATATATAGCATCTTACTATCCACAAGTTTACATGCCAATATCAAGTTTTAATGTCCCACAAAGTATCTACCTAAACACATGGTAACAGTCATTTATATAATAACGTACTGTTAGAATATTAACATACAGATAATAAACTGTATTGTCCTATAACATATCGTACTATCCCATGTAAACAGATGTACACTTATACAAAACTTTACAGTCCTACATACTAATTTGCTATCTGTATATTAACAGACCAATACCAAGCTATATTGTCCTTCAAAATATTGTAGAATCCCAATGTTATCAGACAGAAAGCTTTAATGTCCTACACAAAATGTCACAATCCACATATTAACAAACCAACTCTAGATGTAATTTGCTATACACTATCTACTATCTAGATGTTAAAGACTGATCCAGAACATTGATGCACTACATAGTTTCTTATTGCCACAATGTTAACAAACCAACACAGGGCTTGAATGTCCTATATAGTTTCTCGCTGCCACAATGTTAACAAACCAACACAGAGCTTGAATGTCCTACATAGTTTCTTACTGCCACAATGTTAACAAACCAACACAAAGCTTGAATGTCCTACATAGTTTCTTACTGCCACAGTGTTAACAAACCAACACAAAGCTTGAATGTCCTACATAGTTTCTTCCTGCCACAATGTCCTATAGAGTATCTTACTGTCAACAGAAGCAGACCATTTTAGTGTAATACATAATATATTGCAATCTACATGTTAACAGGCAGATGCTGAGCTTAACTGTTAAAAATAATATCTTACTGTTCACATGTTAATAGACAAACACCAAGCTTCTAGCATAGATGACCTACGTAGTATCTTACTCTACAACTGTTAGCAGACAGACACTGAGTTTGATTGTCCCATGTACTATTAAACTCTTTGCATGTTAACAAATCATTCTTATTTGTTAATGTCCTACATGTTATCCTACTGTCCAGAAGTTAGCAGTCTCATGGCAATCTTTAATGTCCAACATATTGTTTTACTTTTCACATGTTAACAGAACAACAGCAAGCTTTACTTTGCTACATAGCATCATACTATCTACTTGTTTACAGAACGACAGCAAGTTTTACTTTGCTACATAGCATCATACTATCCACTTGTTAACAGAACAACAGCAAGTTGTACTTTGCTACATAACATCATACTATCCACTTCTTAACACACCAACAGTGAGCTTTCATGTCCTACATATTTTCTTAATATCCAAATGTTAATACACAGCAATCGAGATATAATGCTGTATATAATATCTCACTATCCACATGAAAACAGACCAACATCATTAATAGGTATCCTATATAGTAAATTATTGTTCCCAGGTAAACAGATAAAAATGAGCGGTGATGCCCTACATAGTATTTTACTTTCCGCACATTAACATACCAACACTGAGCTTTATTGTCCTATATATCCTGTTCATACCCAGATGTTAACAGGCAAATACCAAGCTTTAATGTCCTTTACAGTGTCTTACCTTCCTTTTGTAAACAGACAGACACCAAGAATGAATGTTATAATGGGTTCCTGCTATCTCCATGTCAACAGACAAACACCGAGCTGTAATGTTCTAAAAAAATTTTTTCTTATCAAAATATTAATAGACCCACACTGAGCCTTTTCGCAAACAAACAAAAATTATCTTCCGTTCCACAAATAAAGAGATAGCAATCGGCTTAATTATCTTATTATCTGACTATCACTATGGAAAAAGAATGACACCGAGGTTTAATGTCCTATATATTATCTTGATATTCACAAGACAAAAGATGTAGACCTACAACAAGCTTTACTGTCCCATATAGTATCTTACTTTTCACATCTTAACAAACTGACTATGTCCATTAATGTCATGCATATTATCCTACTAATGACATGTTAATAGATCCACACAAGCTTCAATGTCCTACATTTTATCTTTGAATCCACATGCCAGAACACTGAGCTTTACTGCCATACATATTATCTTGCCATCCACATGTTAATAGACCAGCACCGAGATTTGATACCCTACGTATTATCTTACCATCCCCACGTTAACAGACCAACAACGAGATTTGATACCCTACGTATTATCTTACCATCCCCACGTTAACAGACCAACAACGAGATTTGATACCCTACATATTAACTTATCATCCACAAGTTAACAGACCAGCACCGAGATTTGATACCCTACATATTATCTTACCATTCCCATGTTAACAGATCAGCACCGAGATTTGATACCCTACATATTATCTTACCACCCCCACGTTAACAGACCAGCACCGAGATTTGATACCCTCCATCTATCTTACTATCTACATGATAACAGACCGCCACTGAGATTTGAAACCCTACATATTTTCTTACTATCCACGTTTTAACAGACCACCACTGAGATTTTATACATTACATATCTTACTTTCCACATAGCAACAGATTTAGATGGCCACCAAACTTTACAGTCCTACATAATGCAATAGAATCCATGTCACCATGTTAACAGACTTCATGTTTTAGTGAAATCAGATACCAGAGGACACAGCGCTGAGACAGAAGCTGTGGTGCAGCCACTCCGACCTGGAGGGACACCAGGATTTAATGGTCTACATATTATCTTACTATCCACATGTTAGATACTGAGCTTTAATCTCCTACATAAGATCTTACTATTTATAAATCAACAGATGATAATCAACTTGGAGATTTACTGTCTTGAAAAATATCTTACTACCCACATGTTAGTAGACTAACATAATAATGTTCCCGTAGGCGTCTGGGGCCTGTTGCGTCGGATGAACACCACCATGTCCAGTTGTAACTGCATGCTGCCAGGCATCTCACTATCAACATATTAGGAGGCTGATATCAAGTTTAAATCTTCTACATAGTATCTTACTATCCACATGTTAACACATACACAGCAATATTTAAATTCCTACATATTATCTTACTATCCCCAAATTAACCACAATAGTATTACCAACTCTCAAACCCTTGATCTGTTTGCACACACTGACATTAACAAACAATCTAAACTCCTACTGAGTAAATAGTTGCTTAATGGCTGAATCAAAAACAACAGAACCAAACAAAGGGGTTCTGCAAGCAATTTGAGAGCTGCATTTTTAAAAGCCAGTATGAACAGTACGTAAGAAGTATTACCAAGTTTTGGAAATATGTCAATACTGAAGGACTTTACACAGTTGTACACACACGTACACGCAAACGCAAAGCAATATGTGCATGTGTGCGTGAAGGTATGTTTAAAATAATAAGGTATGTATTACTACATTACCAAGCTTTCCATTTGGTGTATGTTAATAGTACAATTACTCGAATAAACCATATGTACACAGAGTGACAGCAAAGAGCAGATTTATCAATACCTGGACTTTAGGAATGTGTACTTTAACATCTGTTTGTTTACATTCGTGAATATGGCATCTTGTGCGTCTGGTGAAATAAACAAGAAACAAACATACACTGGAATAAGGTTCAATTTAATATTTACGTATTTCAGATGTTATGTTATGAATATTACTTCTACATTTATTCAGCCAGTAATGAACATAGAAGATTCCTCCATATGACTAGTGTTATTATAATGATGGTCATGGGTGTCCTGTTTAAAAAAATGTACAGTTTAAAATGTGAATATGTACAATAAGATTAACACTCTACAGTTAGAGAAATTTATAACAAAAAAGTCTACGTACCTTTGCTTATATCTCATTAAATCCAACAATTTAAAAGTAGCACACACACATTATAAGCACGCTTAACTCTCAGCACAGATCTTCGATAGCTAGATACAGTTACATGGCCTAGTAGTGAACTGTATTCACACGGACAATGATTACTTCTCCACAAGGGCAATGTATTCAAAAGAAAGGGATGTAATAAATGCATCACAATAATATACATCATTTAATAATTACATGAAAATAAAGCTAATATTTCTAATAGTTAAGGGTGTGTTTAATGCAGCATACTATGTAAACTTTACTTTTGGGCAATTTCTAAAATTTATTTACATTTTATGGATATTATTAAATTACCTTTTGAAAACAATATGCGAGCCGCTGTTACCACAACAGAGCAAACTTAAACAGGCATCAGCATATATACTAACTCTAACCTTACTATTAACAGCTACAGGAGCAGCCAGTGTTGTCTTCTGCCAGTTACTTGTCTAGTTCGCTCCATGACTTCGACGCCGGTCAAGGTTCAAGGTTCAGCTCTTGTGATAAGCACGGCTTTGCTGTCACAATCGTCGCCGACGAGCGCCCGGGGTCGCGAGCTGTTCCTCCCCATATGTCGTGCACGAGGACGACAACAAGCGTGAGAAATTTGGTCGGGTGGATAATTAACACCTATCGCCTTCAGTGTACAGATGCCAATGTACACGTCCATGTGGTTCTGGTGTAGGGCCATAGCTCACTCGTTCTAGGTTGTACCTGGATAAAGAGGGGAGACGCCCAAGCCAGAATCTCTCACGCAAGTTTTTTATGATGGGATAACTCTTAATTTTTTTAATTTTTTGTATTTGTTTGATTGTGTCCCCTACTACGTTTGAAAACACACTGAATGCCAATAACATCAGCTACGAATATGGCACACGACATTAAACTGCATCTCCTCCCCACGCCTTCTACGGATACAAACTGATAGAAGATGATGATGCTGATAAGCATGACAATAATAATAAGAAAACATTGATCATTTACTTACAAGAAAACAATTAAATAGATCTTTGAGCATACAACCACGAAGGAATTCCATGAGATAAGCAGAAGAAAAGTGTGATTCCCATAGAGACATGTTCAAGGAAACATAAGATCACAGTATATGTACATGGGGAGGTGGGGGGGGGGGTGGGGTATGCTTCTTTCTGGTTGCAACTTGTTCCAGCCAACCCAGCTGTAAATGAGTACCCGATTTACTGTTAGGAAAAATTAGAGAGGGACAGGAATTGGTTCTCACAAAAGTTGATGTTTTTGGTTTGATTTAGAGGTTTGCCTTTCTAGAATCTGTGGAGAAGACTTGCCCTTTTCCACCTCAGACTGTATCCGTTTGGGCGGTATCATGACGTATTGGCCAGTTCATGGAGTCGTGTGTGTATAAGAACAATGAAGATTTCAGTACCTCATCTCTGTCGGTAATGACTGATATGGCAATAAATTTACATATCCGTTATATTGTAAGTCAAGACATCGAGGAAGGGAACTGGTTACCCACATCTCATAAAAGCTGAGCCATCTTATAGTGAAGCTTCTACCACAACATCCCCGACTGCAGTATATTTGTATTATTTGATGTATCCATGAATGTAAACAGCGAGTTGGCTGTGTTTATATTCTGACATTCTTTCCTTACCAAAATCAAGTTTGTTCAGCGGTTTGTCGCTACGGTTGACAGGTGTTCAAGGCAAGTTTTTGTTCGTGAACTTTACTCCCTTGTGTATTTTGTGTTGGTCCTTAACTGGTAGTGCGCGGCGGACATTGGAGTTTCTTAAATGGTCTTGCAGTTCATGTTTGTCACACATTAGTTGGTAGCATTAATTGTGGAGAGTACACAGAAACAAGAAGACCAAGGTGTTGAGAGAGAGAGAGAGAGAAAGACAAGCAAGATGAAGAACTGAAAAGGAAGGAAAGAAAGATGTAAATTGTTTAATGACTTAATTGATGCAGGTGTTAAAAACGATGCGAGGTAACTGGTTTTAGCGAGAAAAAGAAAAGGTAATCATGTAGGACTCTCTGCTGTCGAGGTTGAAGTGTTACAGACTTCCCTGTACTAGGCCTCGGTTTTTTATGAGGTGGAGTGGCCAACTCCCGTACTCGCCACATTTCCTTCACTGTCACTAAGCGAGGTACAGGTACAGTTATTAACGAGAATATCATTTGATAGAGTTAAGATTAAGTAAACACGATTAGAAAAGTGAATAAGTTTCCATGGCTATATAAAAAGGGTTAGAGTCAAGTGTGTGACTTGATCCATGTCGAGATAGTATTTCTTGTAACCATTGCTCCTGTATAGTTTATAATAATGAAAGAGCCGAAATCCTGACTTCAAAACCCACAACATCATGTTGTTGTTGTTGTTGTTGTCTAATGCCCGCCATAAGTAAGATCACTCTTCTATGCACCGTAAAGGGCGTTCAGAAGCGGTTTGCAACAGCATGTAGGAATAGCTGAAAGTAGCTGCTGTTGCCCTTTTGCACTTCCTGTGTCATCTGCGTATCGTAACTCTGGAATTTCGTACCCCCCAATTGGAAATGGGTCGAACATTTCAATATTCACGTCATCTCGAACATGTCTCATTATACATTCCGCATATATGTTGTACAGATAAGGTGAGAGGATACATCCCTGTCGTAATCCCTTTTGTACTGCTAACCAATCTGATGTTTGCCCACATACTAGGACAACGGCGTGTTGATCTCGGTATAATGTTTCAATGAGATGGACAATATGCAAAGGAAACCCCATTTCCTTCATGATTATCCACAGATTTTGATGTTTTATCGTATCGAAGACCTTGGTGTAATCAATGAAACATGTGCACAGGTATTCATTAAACTCTCTACATTTTTCTCGACGATATTCCTTAAATTGAATATATTCCTTAAATTGAATATGTGGTCCCTGGTCCCTCTCTCTTTTCTAAAACCTGTCTGGACTACGTGAATTTCAGATTCAAAAAATTTTCTCTATCCTTTTTCATAGGATTCGCAAGAGTATCTTGCTAGCTTGGCTAATCAGCGCGATAGTTCGGTAGTTCATGCACAGCTTCAGGTTGCCTTTATTGGGAAGGAGAATATAAATTTTCGTCCATGCTTCTGGCCACTCTGCGCTATGCCATATCTGTTTACACAGCTTGAGATAGACTCGAGCACTTGCCTCCCCTCCTGCTTATATTAGCTCTGCTGTGATATCATCGCATTCTGGGGACTTTCCGTTTTTCAGGCTTTTAATTGCAGAGAGCACTTCTTCCAATGTTGGTTCATGTTCTTTCTCATCCTTTTGTGGGATTGTAACTGAGCGCTTACTTTACAGGCAAATTATGGATCTTACTGAAGTTGACATCCCCCTAAAGTCTGTTCCAGAACAAACCGCTTCGAGAGAGGAGCATAGACTATCAGTTTATATTCAGTGTGCAACGTAGAATAGTGATCCTCAATTTTCTGGATGAAGAATACCCACAAGACCTTTGGATCAGAGTATGCACAGATGGGTCAGCACAGAATGCAGTAAAGAATGGTGGAGCGGGAGTGTACATAAAATACCCACACAACTATAGGGATACAGTAAAAGTACCAACTGGAAAATTATGTCATACATATGATGCAGAAATACAGGAAATCAAAATCTCAACTGAGAAACTGTTGAACACCAATGTCAGTTCACAACCTGTAGTATTTCTTAAAGATGCACAAAAAGCACTCCGCGCACTTAAATTTGAGAAACTGCTAGATCTACAAACTCTACTGTCTGAATTGAGCAACCAGCGCAAGATTGTCGTGCAGTGCATGCGTTCTCATTGTGGAGTACCAGGAAACGAGAGAGCAGATCGACTGGCAAAGGAGGGTGCTGCAGACAAGCAACCAGATGTGCCAGTTACATACCAACAGAAGATAAGGATGATCAAATCAATCAGAAAGCCACCAACAGAAGATAAGGATGATCAAATCAATCAGAAAGCCACCAACAGTAACACCAGACGATTACCATAACATGAACAGACAAGAGCAAACTGTTATGTTGCGCGTTAGAACAGGACACAAAATACTCCGCTGCCACATGTACACAAAAATGAAAATTGGCAACTCAGCCATGTGTACATGCGGACAGGCACCCCAGACAGCAGAGCACATACTACAAAACTGCCCCGAATATGATATACAGAGAAAATCTCACTGGCCCATAGACACAACACTGGAAGAGAAACTTGATGGACCTGTATGTGAACTACAAAAGACAGTGAAGTTTATACAAGAAACAACATTACAGATAAAGACAATATTTTAAAGCGAACGAAAGAAGAAGAAGAAGAACTGAGCGCTTTGTGCTATCTCCATACATGGTTCTTCAGTACTCTCTCCATCTATTCAGCATGTCTTTGGTTTCTGTTAATGTGTTATCCTCTTTGTCATTGATGACATGTGGAAGCGGATGGAACTCCCTTGTCAGTGTTCTTATTGCCTTAAAGGCATTTTTCCATCTGCCTTGTTGCTGTTAGTTTTCAATATCTTTACAAGTTTCCACTGTGTATCTTCTTTTATCTTTTTCAGCCGTAAATGGACATAGTAAAGATCAAAACCTGTATATAAACACTCCACTCCACTTAACTTACTTAACGTAACATGACGTGACGTGGCATGGCTCGGCTCGACTCCACTTCACTTCAATACACTCCACTCTACTCCACTCCACTCTACTTAACGTAACGTGACGTTGCATGGCTCGCTCGACTCCGCTCGACTCCTCTCCACTTCACTCCACTCCACTTAACTTAACTTAACGTGACTTGGCATGGCTCGAATCGACTCCACTTCACTTCAATCCACTCCACTCCTCTCCAATCCACTTAACTTAACATAACGTGACGTAGAATGGCTCGGTTTAACTCAACTCAACTCCACTCCACTTCCCTTCAATCCACTCTACTACCCTCGACTCCACTTCACTTCAATCCACTCCACTCCACTTCCCTTCAATCCACTCTACTTCAATCCACTCAACTCCACGTCACTTCACTTCAATCCACTTGACTCTACTCCACTCGACTCCACTTCATTTCAATTCACTCCACTCCACTCCACTAAACGCCACTCGATTCCACTCCACTCCACTCCACTTCAATCAACTCCACTTCAATCCACTCCTCTCCAATCCACTCGACTCCACCCAACTTCACTTCAATCTATTCTACTCCACTCAAATCGACTCCACTCGACTCCATTCCACTTCCCTTTAATCCACTCCACTCCACTCCACTTGAATCCACTCCCTTCCACTTAACCTAACTTAATTTAAAGTTACGTGACATGGATCGGATCGGCTTCACTCGACTCCACTTCACTTCAATCCACTCCACTCCAATCCACTTAACTTAAGGTAACGTGATGTAGAATGGCACGGTTTAACTCAACTCAACTCCACTTCATTTCACTTCAATTCACTCCACTTCACTCCACTCTACTACACTCGACTTCACTTCACTCCACTCCACTCTACTCCACTTCAATCAACTCCACTTCAATCCACTCGACTCCACTTCACTTCAATCCACTCCACTCCAGTTGAATCCACTCCCCTCCGCTTCACTTCAATCCACTCCACTCCACTACTCCACTTCAATCAACTCCACTTCAATCCACTCGACTCCACTTCACTTCAATCCACTCCACTGCACTCCAGTTGAATCCACTCCCCTTCACTTCACTTCAATCCACTCCACACCACACCACTCCACTTCAACCAACTCCACTCCACTCGAACTTATCGACTCCCCTCCACTTCCCTTCAATCCACTCCACTTGAATCCAATCCCCTCCACTTATCCTAACTTAACTTAACGTAACGGGGCATGGCTTAGATCGACTCCATTCGACTCCACTTCACTTCAATCCACTCCACTCCAATCCACTTAAGGTAACGTGACGTAGAATGGCTTGGTTTAACTCAACTCAACTCCACTTCATTTCAATCCATTCCACTCCACTCCACTCGACTCCACTTCACTTCACTTCAATCCACTCGACTCTACTCCACTCCACTCGACTCCACTTCATTTCAATCCACTTAACATAACGTGACGTAGAATAGGTTTAACTCAACTTAACTCCACTTCACTTCACCTCAATCCACTCCACTCCATTCGACTCCACTCGACTCCACTCCACTTCAATCAACTCCACTCCACTCGACTCCACTCCACTTCACTTCAATCCACTCACCTCCACTTAACCTAACTTAACGTCTTTAAACTGGTTAAGACGACTCTATGGAGTCTGTAAACAACCAATATCTTGGTGGGTAGTGTTTACTGATGTACGAGTCCATTTTAATAAATGCAAACACTAGAGCTAAGTAGACCCGCAGTCAGTTAGGCGCCGTAAAGCTGCTTTTAACAAACCACCCGAGGAAAGGTACTAATAATTTGGGTACATTTTTAACTTCAATTTTATCCGCGCAACGACCGTTAATCCTAATCTTTCCGATTTCCAACTGCCAGGGAGTTTTTAACGTGCTCGATATTAAACACGGGAGTCCGATTTCACTACCCTGAGATAGGGTGAATTTTAACCAGAAGATCCACATGAAAGAAATTCTGGTCTCCACCGTAATTCGAATACACTACCTCTGCCACCCGAGGCAGACACCTTACCATGAGACCACTGAGTCGTGCTAACACTTCATCTCAGACTGCACTGTTTTTAATGTCACTGCCTATTTATACTTTGACAAATTCACAGAAATAAACAGTGACAGGACAAAGTCTATATTCTGGCAATTTATACCGCAACATAATTTCAATATAATCAATTGTTACCGACTCTGTGTTGTCAATGTCAAACATGGCCGCTGTCCAAGCTACAGGAAAATAAAAGGTAACATGTGAAATAAAATGTCCAAGACAGGTCATCTATGTCATCAAAAAAGACAGGTCATCAACGTCACCAGAAGAGACAGGTCATCAACGTCACATGAAGAGGAAGTTCATCAACGTCCTCAGACAAGACAGGTCATCAACGTCACCAGAATTGACAGGTGATCAATGTCACCAAAAGCGACAGGTCATCAACATCACCAGAAGAGACAGTTCATCAAAGTCACCAGAAGAAACAGGCCATCAACGTCCCCAGACAAGACAGGTCATCAACGTCTCCAGACAAGACAGGTCATCAACGCCATCAGAAGAGACAGGCCATCAACGTCACCCAAAGAGACAGGTCATCAACGTCACCCAAAGAGACAAGTGAACAACGTTCCCAGACAAGACAGGGCATCCACGTCACCCAAAGAGACAGTACATCAACGTCACCAAAAGAGACAGGTCATCAAAGTCCTCAGAAAAGACAGGTCATCAACGTCACCAGAAGAGACAGGTCATCAACTTCACAAAAAGAGACAAGTCATTAACGTCACCAGAAGAGAGAACCTGAGAACTAACTTAACGTAAACTTATCATCTTTAAACTGGTTTAGAAGACACTGTTGAGTCTGTATACAACCAGATTCTTTTACTTTCACTTGATATAAATGAGGTAAGAAAAATTGTGGGAACAACATGCAACCAAGAATACACGATTAGACAGAAAGTAAATTGGTTTGGTGCCATCTCACGAGAATAAAACCAGATCGGCTGCCCTTAAAAACATATAGCAGTAAGGGATTGAGACTCAGAGCATAGAGGAAGACCACTAGACAAATGGATAGAAAACATCGAAGACATCATATACCAGCATAGGCTCCCAACAGCCACAGCAACATATCTGACGAATTAGCGAGACCTTCATCTTCCCACGACGCTTTATGGCATCCGTGGAAGGATAAAGTCAAGAACCCTATACCAGCATCGGCTCGCAAAACAACCACAGAAACACATGTGGCCTAAAAGCGAGACCTGCATCTCCCCACGGCGCTTCACGGCATCAGTGGAAGGATACAGTCAAGTATCCTATACCAGCATGGGCTGATAGTAATCACAGATACACATTTGACCAAAGCATAGACCTGCATCTCCCCACGCCGCTTCACGGCATCAGTGGAAGGATAAATGCAAGTATCCTATACCAGCATGGACTGTCAACAACCACAGAAACACATCTGACCCAAGAGCGAGACCTGCATCTCCCCACGTCGCTTCACTGCATCAGTGGAAGGATACATTCAAGTATCCTATAACAGCATGGGCTGACAAGAACAACAGAAACACATCTGACCCAAGAGCGAGACCTGCATCACCCAACTGATAGCATGAAGTGTAGTCAAGTATGTAATTGCATGCTCGATGGATGTCCTTGCCGTCAGTAGCTTGCCAGTCTGTGATGTTGTACATGAGTTTTACACGTCCGTGATATGATGTTGTCCCTTTAGTGGACGGAACATGTTGAAATGTTTTGGATTAGTTTATGCTTTAGGGGCCTTTATTAAGGGTCTGGACTGAATGTTGCAAGTACATTGAAGAAGGTTAAGGTAGGAAGAGAGAGAGAGAGAGGGAGAGACAGAGAGAGAGAGAGAGATATATAAATATAGATAGATAGATAGATAGATAGATAGATAGATAGATAGATAGATAGATAGATAGATAGATAGATAGATAGATAGATAGATAGATAGATAGATAGATAGATAGATAGATAGATAGATAGATAGATAGATAGATAGATAGATAGATAGATAGATAGATAGATAGATAGATAGATAGATAGATAGATAGATAGATAGATAGATAGATAGATAGATAGATAGATAGATAGATAGATAGATAGATAGATAGATAGATAGATAGATAGATAGATAGATAGATAGATAGATGGATGGGTGGGTGGGTGGATGGATGGATAGATAGGGAGAGATAGAGAGAAAGTATATCGATCCCTGATATCAAAACGGTTCAGTTGTAAATTGGTACCTGTCTTAATGCCAGTGTATAAAATGTGACGAGTAAGGGAGCTGTTCATCGCAGCTCATAAAAAGATGTCGCCTGGTACAGAGAAGTCTCTAACACTTCATCCTCGACAGCAGTGACTACCACCACATTACTTTGGCCTTTTCTCATCATCACCGTACATCTTCTTTAACTGCTCTACCCATAAAACGCTAGAACAGTGTACATCTCTATCTCTGCATTCTCTATCTCCCTCTCTACCTCTCTATCTCTTTTTCATTCTCTCTTTCTCTCTTTATACTGCTTTAGAAGACTCTGAGACGTCTATACACAACATGGCCGTGCACAGCCAGTTTATTTTACATTCATTTGATCTAAAAAAAAGTATGCGCATCAACTCTATTCTTGAATGCATTTATTGACACTGCCTCCACCATTTCCTGTAGCAATGCATTCCAAGCATTCAACACTCTCTGACTAATGTATTGTATGGTATCTAATCTGGGTCTTTCTTAAACCAATGTGTGGATGAATCCTCTTGTTTCTGCCACCGGCTGTATTTTGAAAACTTAGCATAATGTAATTTATCCATTCCTTTGATTATCTTATGAACCTGTATTAAGTCACCACGAATTCTTCTTTTTTTTAGACACTGTAGGTCAGTTTTTCTGAGTCTTTTCTCATAACTGTAATTCCGGAATCCCACTATACGTTTTGTCGCTCTTTTTTGTATTCTTTCCAGTATGTTTATATCCCCTCTATGATAAGGACTCCACACCTGTACACAGTACTCCAATCTAGGTCTAACTAATGCTTTATACAGTTTGACTATCACTTCCTTGTTCCTATGTTTAATATTTCTTTTTATCATACCTAACACTGTATTTTCCTTTATCACTGCTACCTGGACTTGCTCACTCACCTGATCTATAGGATCTATTTTAACCATTAGGCCTCTTTCCTTTTCTATCTTCACAATAGTGTAGTGTGATTCACACACCTACGGGCACCCGCATATCGACATCTTGTCAGACAAGCTGCCTTGAAAACAACCTGTTCCCAGGGACGATACATGGAAGGGAGGGTGTGGTCTTGGTTAATATATTATGCTTAACCCTGAAGAGCCACTCTGGTCAGTATGTTGTGCCTGAATCTGACGCGCAGCTCTGGTCAGTATGTTGTGCCTGACTCTGACGCGCAGCTCTGGTCAGTATGGTGTGCCTGACTGACGCGCAGCTCTGGCCAGTGTGTTGTGCCTGAATCTGACGCGCCGCTCTGGCCAGTTTGTTATGACCTTTTAAAAACAATCGCTACAAAAATGACCTGAATAAATCTTATTTTACCTTACAAATAACTTACTTTACCTTACAAATACCTTACTTTTCCTTATAAATAGCTTACTTTACTTTACAAAAAACTCATGTCACCTTACCAAGAACTTACCTTACAAATAACTTTGTTTACCCTACAAATAACTAACTTTACTTTACAAATAACTTACTGTACTTTACACATAACTTAATTTACCTTACAAATAAATTACTTTACCTTACACATAACTTACTTTACCTTACAAATGACTTACTTTACCTTACAAATAACTTGCTTCGCCTTATCAATAACTTACTTTACCTTACCAACAACTTATTTTACCTTACAAATAACTTACTTTACCCTACACATAACTTACTGTACCTTACAAATAACTTACTTTACCTTACAAATAACTCATTTTACAAATAACTTACTTTACCTTACAAATAACTTTCTTTACCTTACAAATAACTTACTTTACCTTACAAATAACTTTCTTTACCTTACAAATAACTGACTTTACCTTACAAATAACTTACTTTACCTTACAAATAACTTACTTCGCCTTACATAACTTACTTTACCTTACAAATGACTTACTTTACCTTACAAATAACTTTTTTCGCCTTGCCAATAAATTACATTACCTTACCAATAACTTATTTTACCTTACAAATAACTTACTTTACCCTACAAATAACTTACTTTACCTTACAAATAACTTACTTTACCTTACAAATAACTTACTTTACCCTACAAATAACTTACGTTACCTTACAAATAACTTACTTTACCTTACAATAACTTACTTTACCTTACAAATAACTTACTTTACCTTACAAATAACTTACTGTACCTTACAAATAACTTTTTTTACCTTAAAAATAACTTACTGTACCTTAAAAATAACTTACTTCACCTTACAAATAACTTACTTTACCTTACAAATAACTTACTGCCCCCTACAAATAACTTACTGTGCCTTACAAATAACTTACTTTACCTTACAAATAACTTACTTTACCTTACAAATAACTTACTTTACCTTACAAATAACTTACTGTACCTTACAAATAACTTTTTTTACCTTAAAAATAACTTACTGTACCTTACAAATAACTTACTTTACCTTACAAATAACTTACTTTTCCTTACAAATAACTTACTGCCCCCTACAAATAACTTACTGTGCCTTACAAATAACTTACTTTACCTTACAAATAACTTACTGTACCTTACAAATAACTTACTGTACCTTACAAATAACTTACTTTACCCTACAAATAACTTACTGTACCTTACAAATAACTTACTTTACCTTAGAGATAACTTACTTTACCTTACAAATAACTTACTGTACCTTTCCAAATAACTTACTTTACCTTACAAATAACTTACTGTACCTTACAAATAACTTTCTTTACCTAGGGACAGGGGGCACTGAGACACCAGTCCAGTCAGGCCCTGACCAGGACGTTACGTCAGGGGCAGGTATACTACACTGACCAAGACCACAATTTCTCTTCAATGTAGCTTTCAATGGAAACATGTTGTTTTCAAAGCAGCTGATTGAGGAGATGTGGATCGGTGTGATCCCCGTACTAGTGAGCGCCACGCAGATGACGCGAAGCATAGCACAACCGCCTGGAGGACCGCGATCCACTTTCATCAGCATACTCGGGATGTGAAGAAAACTACTAAAACCCGCAACGTAACGTCCTTTTTAGAGCGCACAATATAATGATCCTACTTCTTGTAGGCATTCAACAACAACAACAGCAACAACAACAACAACAACATCAACAACAATAACAATAAAAAACACAAGCTAAAAACTTGAAATGAAGAAGAAAGTTGACACAAGCATAATCAAATGATTCTTCTTCTTCTTCATCGTACGCTGTTTATAGCGATATACGTTGCACTGTTTTAGTTTGTTACGCCTGTGGCTCAGTGCATCCGATTTCAACAGGCGTTTCTGTAGGGATGCCCTCTTTAGCCTTTGGCTGTCCCTAGCCTATCTGCAAGGCAGCAGTTGTTTTTGGTCAGAGTTGTCTCTCTTAGGGAAGTTGTCTTGCAGGACTATCGAGTCTTCCCCACTCGTGTCTATAGGGTTTGGCAATGATATGATATGATGGACTATGTACTATTTTGTTCTATCCCAGAGGAGAGGCAGTCCAGTGTGACTGTCTCAGGATCGTCACGTCCTGCCAGAAACGTAGCATATGCATGTGAGTGAGGTATCTCTTTGCTCCCTTTATTTTCTCGGCTCTTCTGCAGTGATGGTACGCCTAGCATTCCCCGCCACCTGGGAGGTTGTCACAATAGGACAGAGGTGCAATGTCCGCTGGACTGCATCTCTTCTGCGTCCATTGGGATGACTGATAGTAGACAGAGGTAAAGAGCGAGGCAGGAGTGCTTTTAACAAGGTGCATTTCTGCGACTCGACCGGGCCGGGCTGAGACGCGAGCCCCAGGTCCCAACCATATCGTAGCCTCCCATCACAGCGGTGCTGAGATTTTGGGCGGGAATCTGGCTTAGAGGCTTTCGGCCGTAGTCCCTCAGATGGTAGCTTCGCACTATTGGCTTATCAGCCAAGCACGTGGACCAAATGTCAGCGACCTGCGATTCCTCTCAAAGGAGTGCATTTAACCAAGGGACAAGCCTGGAAATGTCACGGAGATGTTGTTCTCCTGGTGTGCGGACATACCTCATGATCAAGAGTTGCGTCTCAACAGTTCACAGTGAGGTGACTGTTCTACTGCTTACGACACCCCGACCGAGAACTAAGTCTTCTACTAGTGGTTTCACACCTCATCGCCGTATGGGGTGAGTATCGAGCAGCTTCCCGCCCACTTTAATCGGCGAACGGCAGAGACCTCTTTCTGCGGCTCGACCGGGTGGGGCTGAGGCGCGAGCTCCAGGTCCCGACCATACAGTAGCCTCCCATCGCAGTGGTGCTGCAATTTTGGGCGGGATTCCGGCTTAGAGGCGTTCGGCCGTAATCCCTCACATGGTAGCGTCGCGCCATTGGCTTATCAGTCTAGTACGTGAACCAAATGTCTGCGGCTCCTCTCGAGCAAGATTTCCGTAGCAACGCCCTGCCACTAGTAGGGTAAAACTGACCTGTCTTCTGAGGGTCTAATACCAGCACCCGTTCACTATTAGACCCAACGAATCAATAGATGGCTTTTTAGTCAATGACCAAGTGTCTGAAACCTGCGATTCTCTAGGGTTAGGCAGGATTACCGTAGCAAACGCTCTTTCATTAAGAGGGTAAGACTGACCTGTCTTCCTTGGGTCTAATTCCAGCACACGTTCCCTATTAGACCCAACGGAAATGCTCTCAGTCTGTCAGTCATTTTACAGTGTTGGTGTGTTGAGTCAAATTAAGCCGCAGGCTCCACTCATGGTGGTGCCCTTCCGTCAATTCATTTATCGAATACTGGATGCGAGACAATCTAGCCACCGATATACAAGCCCTAGATTTTCGAGAGTCTAATTCCAGCACACGTTCACTATTAGACCAAACGAAAGTGCTCTTGGCCTGTCAATCATTTCAGTGTTGGCCGTGTTGAGTCAAATTTAGCCTCAGGCTCCACTCCTGGTGGTGCCCTTCCGTCATTTCCTTTAAGTTTGAGCTTTGCAACCATACTTCCCCGGAATCCAAACACATTGGTTTCCCGGAAGCTGCCCGCAGAGTCATCGAAGCAACTCCTGCGGATCGATAGTCGGCTTCGTTTATGGTCAGAACTATCTGATCGTCTTCGCGCCTCGGACTTTCGTTCTTGAATAATGAAAACATTCTTGACAAATGCTTTCGCAGTAGCTCGCCTTGCGGCGATCCAAGAATTTCACCTCTAACGCCGCA